>JAJIBD010027022.1:0-23349 GCA_021461705.1 Cryptotis parvus
GATTTGGTCAGGTAATAGTATAATAATACTGACCTTACAGCACACACCTTAGCAATTTGTAGTACATAATTAAAATACAACATTGCAACATGTTAAATATAAATACATTCATCAAATAGTGAATATTATTAGATACAATTCCATAATATTCTATGAACATGTTTAAAAACTGATAATATAATACCAATGTGAGAAATTTCAGATGTGGAATCACAAAGATATACAGATGAACTATCACTCTTCCTTAAAGTCTGAGCCTTCTGTTTCTGTCATAGAGTTAGAAAGTATGTTTGTTGAAAAGATATTTCATTAAAATTGACTGTAAAGATTTCTCTTATCTTCAATGTTGAGTCAAATCAGGGTAGTTAAATTATCATCATTTAATTATAATATAATTGTTCTGATATTCCTAAACATAAAATTAAAATAAATCTCTAAATGGTTGATTTAATAATAAAAAATGTTTTTGTTCTGTTAGTTTTGTTATTTATTAGAATAACACGCTAAAAGTCACACATATTTTTTCATATTACAAATGTTAATGAATTAGAGATGAGCTCCATTTCATTATTGCCTCTATAATTAATAGATAAAACTATTGCCTCTCATATTTATAAAATGAATTCTCCACAAACACTTTCAGGGCATACTTTTCCAAGATTCTTATTTCTACTCATGAACTTACTGAAGTAAGTGCTGTACTGGCAAAGAAATGCTATCACTAATCACTTTGGTGGAGGAAAAATGAAAATCACTTGAAAGACCCCATATTGTGTCTTATTTTAAAGAATCATTTTTAAAGACTTTACTATTGTTTTAAATAGTCACTATAGTCTCATGTTTTCAATTATTTCACTTTTACTGTAAAATATACACAAAGATCTTGTATTTTTAGCACATAAATCTACCTATATAATAAAATGATATTAGGAAAAATGAATTACTGGCTCTCCTGTAAAGCTCATTAAATGTTGCTTCTCAAATTGCCTTCCTGAGAGTCAGACCTCTTTTAAAAAATTCATGGGGGTTATGAATTAAGTTTGTGAGTAGCATCTTTTAGCAATGGTTATAACTTCCTAGAGACAAAGACAGTATTTGTTGCCTTCTAAGAGGCTTATAGGTCTAACAATATTAAATGTAATATAATTTTAGATTAAATAAGGTTTTTTAAATCATTTGAAGTATGACACAGCTTAATGAAAGAATCAAAATGTCTTTGCATTAAAAAAATTATGCTCTAACTCATATATGCTACCAAGTAGAATTTGAGAGCCAGATTTATCTGGTACAGATAGTTCCTCGATGCTGAGATTTGCTACAGTAAAGCAAACTCGGCAGAACCTCCTGGGCCCCTTTTTCACAGCCATAAATTATGAACACCATAAAGTAGGCTTCCATGTTCTTGGAGGTGCACACAAGACAGATTCTAACCAACAAGTATTCCTTAATACCCATTTCTGGTTTTTTGAAAAAGAGATCTTTGAACTGCTAAGGGTTCTATCCTTTGTTGTGATTTATTTTCTCATTTTAACTGAGATAAATTTTGCAACTCTTTTCTTAGAAGGATCATCCATAGCCATGTAAGTTCCTGATCTTGTAAAATCTGGATCTTCTCCTGTCCAATGGAAAGAGTGATTTTTGCAAAGGAAATGCATGCCAAAAAATCTTTTCAGGGTCCAGGATTTAGCTCAGAGGTACAGCACATGCCTTGCCTGTTGAAACCCTGAGTTTGATGACAGCTTCCCTGCCCACCAAAAAAAAATAAATCTTTTTAATCTACATTGTCTCTTTTCTGAACATTTTATTTAGGAATATGATTTGTCATACTTTTAATAATTGAAACATATAATGTTCTAATCTGCATCGCAGATACACCAGGCAGAGCAGATACCAGCAGATACAAGCTCTCCCCGTTGAACCTCCTACACTCCACTGACCACAAGAGTGACTTCCGGCCTGAGTCCACCATCTCAATAGAGTCTGAGAAGAACCCAGAGGAACCCCCACACCATGCTGGCAGCGATCTTCATCATCCAGGCTCCACAGCCCGTCAGATCTCTACCCAAGAGATTAAGCCAAACTCCAGCCGGGCTTCTCAGAGACCCACCTTTCAGAGGATAGTATTTCAAGCCCAGGAATGCTTGAGCCACAGACGCAGATACACCAGGCAGAGCAGATACCTGCTCTCCCCATTGCATGCGGCCACATAGCAGCCACGTGATTTATCTCCAAATTACCAGGAATAAAAGTTACTGAGAGTATACTGCCGCCCACGGCAGAGCCTGGCAAGCTGTCCGATGCATATTCAATATGCCAAAACCAGTAATAAAAAATGTTTCTCTTCCTGACTTTGAAAGAGCCCTTAATATGGCAGCACTAAGGACGAAAAAGAAGTGCCTGTCGGGGCCGGAGCGATAGCCCAGAAGATAGGGCATTTACCTTGCATGCAGCCAGCCCATGCCAGCCCGGGTTCGATCTCCGGCATCCCATATGGTTCCCTGAGCACTGCCAGGATTGATTCCTGAGTGCAGAGCCAGGAGTAACCCCCTGCGCATCACCAGGTTTGACCCAAAAAAGAAAAAAAAAAGTGCCTGATAAAATTTCAGGGCCAAACTAGGCTGCCAAAACGAAGAAGGACTAAAATAACTGTCTGTACTTTCAATGTATGTATGCTGGCATCAGAAGCTTATATCGAGGACCTGATGGTGGAAGCTCAAAAGATCAAGTACGACATCATTGATCTGACTGAGACAAGGAGGCATCAATTGCATCACACTGTTTTTGACACAGGAGTAGAACTGCTACTAGGAACATGTGATCAAAGAGGTGTCAGTGGTGTCAGTGTCCTTGTCAACATGAACATGGCCATGAATATTGATTCATTTGAATGCCTAACAAACCGGATAGGACAATTACACTTGAAGAGTTGTGGCCCAGTGCCAGGAATTACTATCTTCAATTATCTACGCACCAACATCTCATATAAGGAAGAAGAAATTGAGAAATTCTACATGGAACTGGAGGAGTTCTATAAAAAAAGATCACAACTTCTACAAGATCATATTTGGTGATTTCAATGCCAAGATAGCACCGAGAAGATAGGCCAAAGAACTCCACATCAGGACCCATGGCCTAGAATGGAATGAACAGGGTGAGAGTCTATCTGAGTTCATCATGTCCACCAAGACTATTCATGGGAACTCACAGTTCCAGAAGACTAAAGTGAAACATTGGGCATGGGAATCTCCCGGTGGTCAGTTCCACAATGAAATTGACCACAGCATCTTCAATTTAAGGTTTTGCCTGACCGATGTAGCTGTCGTCCCAAAATTCCAAACAGGATCGAACCACTGTCTCGTTCATGGAAAATTTTACTTCACACAATAGGAAGAAAAGGCTGCAAAATTTAAAAAAAGAGAACTCCCAAAATGACCACCAACTGGGAACTCTTTGGAACCATTGTAGCAGAATGGGAAGATACAATCATTGACGACATCGATGAAGAATAAAACAGACTAGTTCAGCACATCCATGATTGTGCGAAGAATGCTGAAGAGAGAGAAAGACACAAAAGGATGCCTGTCTTCAAAAACTGTCAAGCTCATTGGCCAATGTGGCAAGGAGCAAGCCTCAGGCAACCAAATGCTAACATCCAAGCTCGCAAAGCAGTGCAGAGAAGTGATAAAGGAAGACCTCAAAGAGAGAAGAGCAGAAATACTGGAAGATGCAGTACAAGCCAGGAAAAACATTCACAACGCCCACCTGTCTTTCACCAACTATAAGACCAAGATGACTGCCCTCCAATGTCCTGATGGATCTATCACATCTTCCAGAAAGGCAAGGGAGAAGATTATCCATGACTTCTACTCAGATCTCTTTGATAATCACGTCCACCTGCCCACATACCAAATTCCGCTGTATGGATATGTCATTCCCAACATACTCCCTTCTGAACTCCAACATGCCATTTCATCAGTAAAGAAGGGAACAGCACCAGGCCCAGACAAAGTCAGATCTGAACACCTGAAGAATCTGCCATCAGTACTCATCAATACACTGGCTTGGGTCTTCACATGCTACCTGTCTGAATGCAAGGTGCCCTCCCCAATGGAAAACTAGCAGGACACTTCTGCTCTTCAAGAAGGGAGACATTCACAACATTGGCAACTATCACCCCATCTGCCTGATGGCTGTCATCTACAAGCTCCTCACTCGAGTCATCCTGAACAGGATTGGCAAAACATTAGATGAAGGACAACCATGCGAGCAAGCTGGCTTCCGGAAAGGATTCAGCACAATTGACCAAATCCACACGGTAACCAAGCTCATTGAGGTTTGTAAGGAGTACAATATGCTGCTTTGTCTCACATTCATTGATTTAAAGAAAGCCTTTGATTCTGTGGAGACCAAAGCAGTCATTGAAGCCCTAGTCAAACAGGGTGTTCAAACCCAATACATCAAGATCCTTTGTGAGCTGTATTATGAATTCACCACCAGGATCTCACCATTCTGCAAGGAAGTGATCATTGATGTCAAAATAGGGGGTTCATCAGGGTGATACCATTTCACCAAAACTCTTCAGCACCACCCTTGAGAACATCATGCAACAGTTAGAATGGGAAGGAATGGGAGTGAAGATAGATGGTCGGCAACTACACCACCTCAGCTTCACTGATGACATCGTCCTAATAATACCAAACATTAGCCAAGCGGCACAAAAGCTGGCTGACTTCGACCAAGAATGTGGAAAGATAAGTGGAAAGATGAATCTCAACAAAACTATGTTTATGAAAAATGAACTAGTTCCAGAGACCCCATTCACTCTCAACGGAATAAATATCTCTGAACGCAGCAGTTATGTGTACCTAGGTTGAGAAGTCAACATGATGAACGACCTAAAGCCTGAGCTGTGTAGGAGGAAGAGAGTGGCATGGAATGCCTTCAAGAGCATCAAAGATCTAGCTAAAAGGACAAAGAACCTCTAGTTCCAGGCACATCTCTTTGACTCCACCGTTCTCCCTGCATTAACATATGCCTCAGAGACCTGGGCCCTACGAAAGCAGGATGAGAACATTATTTGGGTCTCCCAAAGAGCAATCAAAAGAGCTATGCTTGGAATATCACACCTCACTCAAGTGAGAGAAGGAATCTGGAGTTCTGACCTCTGTCGACGTTCCAGAGTCAGGGATGCCATCTCATTTTCCAAGGCATCGAAAATCAGGTGTGCTGGATATGTAATGCAATTTGGAGACCACCACTGGACTAGAGTTGTTACCGACCTATCCAACAGGACGTCAAAAGATCACGTGGCCACCCACCTACAAGATGGTCAGACTTCTTCATCAAGATCCTGAATGAACGGTTTGAGGCTCTTTGTATTCCCGAAGCAAGCAGATGCCACTGGGCTACACTGGCATGTGATAGGGTCAAAAGGAAATGTTACTGGCTCCCACTCAAGAAAATCGATGAACAACGGGATGTCAAGTGATCAATTGATCAATGTTCTAATACCACACTCATTATCAAAGCATCACAAGCCTTGCACTAAGGTTCCTTCCCACCCTTCCCTCCATGCTGACTTTCATGGGTAGACTTAGTTTCATGGACAAGACCTCATGTTCATTTGTCACTGTTATTTCCTTACTATGGATTTTTTTAATATTTTACATTGAGAGAAATCATTCTGATTTTGACCCTGTCCTCAGACTTTACTTAGCATAATATCCTCTGGCAAATCCATCCATTTGGCAGTGAATTCCCAATTTTGCCTTTTTTTCTTATATCTCAGTAGTATTCTGTTGTGTATACATGTCACATTTTCTTTGTCCATTCATTTGTTCTTGGATAATTGGGCTGTTTCCAGACCTTGACTATTGTAAATGATGCTGCAACAAACATAAGAGTACTAATGTAGAACCAGAGCGATAATACAGCATATGTTTGCCTTGCACCGCCAACCCAGGTTCGATCCCTGGCATTTCATTTGACCACCCCAAGCACTTGCAGGATTAATTCCTGAGTTCAGAACCAGGAATAACCCCTGAATATCACCAGATGTGATCCACAAAGTAAAAAAAGAGTATAAATTTCTTTTAAAATAGCATCTGGGGACCTCAGATGTGTGGATTGTTAATCTTTAACAAGATGTAGGATATGGAACAATAAAAGCTACTTAAACAAATGGCATCAGGAAAAACTGGTTAACTACCTGCAAAATAGGTTAGCTACATTACCAAGCAAATAAAAGCAAATATTTTTAATGGGGTTACATAAAATTCAGAAGCTTCTGTATTACAAAAGAAAATATGATTAGAATATAAAAACATACCTCAGACTGGGGGGGAAATATTTACCCACCACTCACTTGTAAAACTTAACAAGAAAAAAATTCCAAAAAATTTTGGAGAAGAGATGAAAAAGAAACTTCCTCAACGAAGATATAAAGATAGCCAAAAAGTAAACAGAAGATGTTCAGTGCAACTAATCATCAAAGAAATGCACATTAAAACAATGAGATGTTGTCTCTCACCAGTGAAATTGGCACATATCACCAACAGAAACAATCAGCTTGGCAGGGATGTGGGAAAAGGAACCCTCATTCATTGCTAGTGGGAATGTCCAACCCTTTGGATAACAATATGGACATTTCAAAATCTAAGAATTGAGTTTCCTTGCATCCCAGCAATTACACTTTTTAGCTTTTAGCCCAATGACCCAAAAACTTTGTACCGAAAAGATATCTGCATTCTTGAGTTCTTTGAAGCACTGTTCACTTGGAAACAGCCCATGTGTCCAAGAACAGATGACTGGATAAAGAAACAGTGGTTTACATACACAATGGAATACTACTTCGCTGTTAGGAATGATAAAAATATACAACTTGTGGCTGTGTGGGTGGAATTGAAAGGAATCTTGCTGAGTAAAACCAGTCAGAAGTAGAGGAATGGACACAGAAAAATCTCTCTCATATGTGGGATAAAGTGTAGTAAGGACATGACAAGTGGCCCAAAGTAATGGAATCTGTGAGCTAATCTACAGAATTGAGTTTGCCATCGTGGGGATATGGGACGGGAGGGGTTGGGGGAGTGGAGCCCTGTTAAGAGGTGTGACTCTGAGTCAACGGTGGAGGAGAGGGAGGACTCTAATGGGAAAAGGGATGTGGGATTAGAGCACTATGTGTCTGAAACCCGATCACTGACAGGATTGTAAATCAAAGTAACTAAATTAAAACTGAAAATTTAAAACAAAGTCTGGAATCTTAAGAATGTGAAGAATTCTCTTTAGATAATTTCAACATTCAACTATTACTCAAACAGCATCAGACTTCTTATGGGTCATGAATCAAGTGTTTTATCAGAAGTGGGTTAAATTTAACCCACAGCAGGACTCGAGACAGCTAAAAGTGATGGAGTGCACACCAACAGCTGTGGTTCAATGAGCTCTGCAGGGTCCCATGCACTGCTAAGGATTCCCCCTTCCCCAAAATGGCACTATTTGGCCAAAATACATCTTCTTAGTCTTGTATCAGTGTTCCTCAATGTTCATTTTTCCCCTATAAATTCCCTAAAGTGGCTATTTTATTTTCAAAAAATAAATTTTTTTATTTTTACAATTACAAAGATATACAATTTAAAAGTTCATATTTGGGTTTTGGTCATACAGTGTTCCAGCACCCATCCCACCACCAGTGCCCATCTCCCACCACCAACATCCCCAGTTCCCTCCGCGCCATCCCCCAGCCCTCCTCCATGGCAGGTTCTTTATTTCTTTCCCTTTCTCTCTCTTTCTCTTTTCCTTTCCCTCCAGACTATGGATTACAGAACATACATTAAAGGGTTGTCATGTGTATCTTTTTGCCTCTATTTAATGCTCAGTTCTAGATTGGCATTAGTACCCTCGACAATTGTTAGCACATTGTTCCATTTTCTGTCTTACCTAGCCTCTGACTCCCACATGTGTGTGATAATTTCCACCTTTGACAAGACCTCCTGATATATGTTTCACTTGACCTTGGATATTGGTATCATAATATGTACATATATATTTATGTTCACTGTCTTCCCGTTCATCATCTATTTGCTCGAGTGGGCCCCAGTAACATCTCCATATGTCCTGTCTCATGCTAGTAGAGCCCAAGGGCATCTGCTTGCTCCAGGAACATAAAGAGCCTCAATCCATTCTGGAATGAGGTCTATAATTGCTACAGGTATTTGGCATATATAGGAAATACAACACGGGTAGCTTGCCAGGCTCTGCCGTGCGCAGGTAGCATACTCTTGTAGGCATCTCTAAGTCCAATATATATTGATGAACCGCGTGGCCACATGGCGGCCGCCCGAGCCGGGCACTGATAGACTGGTCTGCTGGGTGGAGGTCTGGCGAGAGAGAAGTCCTGATGTGGAAAATGGAGGCCCTCATGGAGTGGGGGGGTCGTCTGGCTTGTTGCGAGGCTCTGCTGGGGTGGTGGGCCAGGGCTAGAACCCACCATCCCTCCCGGGCGCCTCGTGAGTGGCTGGTCACAGGGAGAGCCAGTAAAAGCTCTGCCCCATGTCTCTGTAGTCTCTCTTAATGGATGAAGTTGGAACTTAAGTCCAACATGTCTCCTTTCAGTGACATGCCATTGTTAAAGAGTACTTTTCTTCTCTCTCTTTTTTTTTTTTTTTTTTTTTTGGGTCACACTCGGCAATGCTCAGGGGTTAGTCCTGGCTCTGCACTCAGGAATTACTCCTGGCGGTGCTCGGGGGACCATATGGGATGCCGGGGATCAAACCTGGGCTGGCACAGGCCGGCCATGTGCAAGGCAAACGCCCTACCCGCTGTGCTATCACTCCGGCCTCTTCTTCTCTTATTTATTTATTTATTTATTTATTTATTTATTTATTTATTTATTTATTTATTTATTTATTTATTTATTTATTTATTTATTGCTTTTTTTGGGTCACACCCGGCAATGCTCAGGGCCGGAGCGATAGTCCAGCGGGTAGGGGCGTTTGCCTTTGCACGCGGCCTGCCTGGGCCGGCCTGGGTTCAATCCCGGCATCCCATATGGTCCCCCGAGCACTGCCAGGAGTAATTCCTGAGTGCAGAGCCAGGATATATTTATGTTATGCAGATAAATGCAGTCATTCTGTATCTGTCTCTCTCCTTCTGGCTAATTTCGCTCAACATAATCTTCTCCATGTCCATCCATTTATAGGCAAATTTTATAACTTCATTTTTCCTAACAGCTGCATAGTATTCCATTGTGTAGATATACCAAAGCTTTTTTATCCAGTCATCGATTTTTGGGCACTCTGGTTGCTTCCAGATTCTGGCTATTGTGAATAATGCTGCTATGAACATAAAAGTAGGGATGATGTTTCTGCTGCGTATTTTTGGTTTCCCAGAGTAGATTCCCAGGAGTGGTACAAAATAAAATTTATTTCCTCTCTCCCTTTCGTAAATTTCAACCAGTACTAAAGATGAGTGAAGAATGCTGGAAGGATAGTCAGATAATATTTTGAGAGACTAATTTAAGTTGATCTTCCATTTTACCTATTCACTTCCTTTTTCCTTTTCTTTTCATTTTATTTTCACCAGATATATCAAGGTATAATTAGCAATTAAAGTGACTATATATAGTGTATAATGTAATCATTTGATATTTTACATCATGAAATGATGAGCATAATTAAGTTAATTAACACATCCATCATTTCAAATAGCTATCTTTTGTGTGTTTGTATGTGGCGAGAATACTTGAGATCTACTCTCGGCAAATGTAAGGTGTACAACACAGTTGCCATCCTGTTATGTCATGGGTATTCACTATAATCATCATACTATATATCATGTACCCTATCTTAATCATCTTATAACTGAAAGATTGTGTTCCAACATATCCCAAGTCATGGGATAATAAGGTAATCTTTACCTTCTTATAATAAGGGATAATAGTAAGGGATAATATTGTAATCATTAATCTAACTTCTGTTCCTATAAGTTCACACTTTTAGAGTCCATGGTAAGTAAAATTACACAATATTTGTCTCTTTTTTCTTTGGCTATGGTGGGGACGCTCCTGCCAACAGTACCAACAGCAGTACTCAAGGCTTAATCCTGGTTCTGTGATCAGGGATCACTCCTGGAGGACTCTGGGGACTATACAGGGTGCCGGGGAACTAATGCTGGATGGCTGCACACCCACCAAAGGCCTGCCTGCTATAGTATCTCTTCTGCACCCAGTATTTGTCTCTCTTCATCTAACTAATTTTACATAATATATGTCCTAAGATTCATCTATTTTGTTTCAAAGACAAGACTTTCTCCTTTTTTAAGAGCTAAATATTCCATCACATATATTGAGTAATGTTGCTTTAAACACAGGAGTACATACACCACTTTGAAATACTGACTTAATTCCTGTTGGATAAAAACCCAGAAGTGGGTTGTCTGGATCATATGGTAGCTCTATTTTTAGCTCTTTGAAGAAATTCCATATTGTTTTTCATACCAACTATGCCAGTTAGTTCCATCTATGGTGTACATGGGCTTCCTTTTCTCCAAATTCTCACACCTGCAATTTCTCGTCATTTTGGTAATAGCTATTCTTATAGGTGAGTCAATATCTAATTGTGGTTTGATTGACATTTTTCTAATGACTAGTGTAGTTGGGCACTTGTGTACCATGTGGTCATTCTTATATCTTCTTTGAAAAAATCTTTATTTAGACTTTTGACCAATGTTTAGTCTCATATTTTGTTGCTGCTGTTATTGAATTGTATGTATCCCTTACATATTTTAAATAGTAACCTATTTTTAGATATATGGTTTGCAAATATTTTCTCCCACTCCATAAGTTGCTTTTTTGTTGTTTGTTTCTTTTGCTGTTCATAAACATTTTAGCTTAATACAGTTCCATATGTCTGCTTTTGCTTTTGTTCTTTGTGTTTTAGTGTATTACCAAAATAATTATTTCCAAAAGTAATGGCAAGAAGTTTTGTCTCTCTGAGTTATTCTAGGAATTCTATAGTTCAAGTCTTTTATTCAAATCCTTCATCCATCTGAGTACATTTGTGCTTCTGATATAAGACAGAAATCCAGATTCCTTATTTTGAATGGAATATCTAATTTTCTAACACTATTTTAAGACTTTCTGCTTTACCAAAAGGCTAGTTATTTATCCATGGGTTTGCTTCTGGGCTCTCTCTTTTTTTTTAATTTTTATTATACCATGTGAGATATACAATTATAAGGATGTTCATAATTGGGTCTCTGACATACAGTGTTCTAGCATCCATCCCTCCACCAGTGCCCCATTCCCACCACCCACATCCCAAACACTCCCGCCCCACCCAACCCCAACCTGCCCCCTCTTGCAGGCACATTTTCTTTCTCTTTCTATCTCTCTGCTTCTGTCCCTGTATCTCTCTCTCTTCCCTTATACTTTGTGGCTCGCCCTACAGATATTAACGGTTTATGATGTCTTTATGTGCATATTCAATAGTGAGTTCTAGAGTGACATCATAATTCCCCATTCCCCATAACCTCAGTTTGTTGCAACTAGAATGACCATTACAGTGTATAAATGTGAAAGATTCTGGGAAGGACCTAGTCCTAAAATCCATTATTGTCTAAGATTGTCATGAGGCAGTGCGCCAGCACAGCTGTGGGTCTGGAATGTCTCTCTTCTGGCTGTTGGCTGTGGTGGCTGGGAGCTCGTAGCCATGCCCACCGACATGGTGTCTGAGGAATGGTGGGGGAGCCCAAATCCCTGCTCCAAGTCGGGCCAGTGTGGCTCCCTGCATGCTGAGCGAGCCCTAGGAGCTATGGCGGACACAGCCAGGGGCTGGAGGCCAAGCCTTTTACCGTCCTCCGGAACTCGATGGGCCGCTCCACATGGCCTCTCATCTCTTGCATTGTATTTTATGATGGTTTTGTGCTCATATTGTATTCTTTTGCCAAATAATCCTTACAATTTCTTGACTTGTAGATTAATTCCTCTAATGTCTGCTTTTACCTTCACCTGGTCTTCTCCATATGTGCCTATGTGTCTCTGAGTGTATTTATCATTTCATTTATCATTTTAATTAATTTATGCACAACTAGATCTACATTTCTCTAATATACCATTAGGTAAATTGTGTTAAATTTATATATTTAACAATACACCAAACCACAAAACCACACACAGTATTATTTTTATCATCCTAGGAAGTACTCCTGCACTTTCCCAGTTGTTTCTCAGCCCTAAGCAGTCAATTCATCATATTTCTATCACCATAAAATTTCAATTTGAACTTCTTTTAAGAAAGCAACAAATCTAGGATAGAGGGCCTACTATACTCCACCAAACTCAGCTTAAGTCTAATTATATCTGCAACATGTCATTTCCAAATAAACTCACATTTCATGTACTGGTGGATAAGGCTTCAGCTTTTTAATTTTTTTTTTTTTTTGCAAATGGGATCAAACGCATATATAAATAAGAAAAAAATAATAAAAAAGTTGAATTAGAAGTATTGTAAGAACCTAGTTCCAGAGAGAGAGAGAGAGATACTGCAGTGAGTAAGACACTTAACTTGCTTTGTATATGTCGAACCCAGGTTTGGTTCCCCAGCACCCAATTTAATTGCCTGAGCAATCTCTGAGAAGAGATCTAGGGATAAACCCAGACCACAGCTAAGTTTGGCCCCAAAACAAAATAAAAGCAAACAAACAAATGAAGATTCTGGAAAATATATGATAAAAAAGAAATTAAATGCCTATATAAAGCTATAAAGAAACATACAAACAGGGTTAGAAATATAACTAAAATGGGAAAGACATTTCTTTTATTTAAACACTATGATTTACAAAGTACAAAGCTTTTCACAATACAGTTGTTAGAAAGACTCATCGTTCAGCACCAATCCCACCACCAGTGTGCCCCCACCACCACCAGAGACCCACATTTCTCACCCACCCTCCATCCCCATCCCTTGCCTGCTCCCTTAGCCAGCATCAATTATGTTGATCATTACAGTCCGTATAAGGGAATGGTCCCACCCTCCATCCCCATCCCCTTGCCTGCTCCCTTAGCCAGCATCAATTGTGTTGATCATTACAGCCCATATAAGGGAATGGTATTGATAAAGTCATGGCTGTTTTTTCTGGGTTGTTCTGTGGGAGTCTGGCCGACTCAGTTCTTGGATTCACTTTCTGGGTTTCCAGAACACAGTGGTTCTCTACTGTCAAGCCAGGACTCACCACCACTGCACCTCACGGACAACACCTATTTCACATTTATCTCAACCTCTATCTGAGCTTGTCCTACGCATACACTGAATAATCTATTCTATACTGCTTGTTGGGAGCACTTCTCTAAACACAGTTAGTTGGTGAATATGGTCTTGCACAAAAGTCATTGGAGATTCTTAAATCTCCATTGTGCCATCTGAGCCCACCATATAGGAAATTTTGGTATGTTCCCACAGACCACACATCATGTCCACACACTTGTGTTTCTATGAAATGTGATAGGACACCTGTTATATGAGTATACCAGGTTTTGAAATATTTCACGGGAGCTTTGCACCTGCGTGCCATGGGGTTAGGGCTGTGTCAAGCTGTGGAATCTGGACCTTGAGAATGGCTGTGGTTGTGGTGCGTGAGGTTTTCAGGCCTCTGAGAGTCTGTAGGGGGCAGGCAAGGGGGAAAGACGTTTTAAACATAATCTAGAATAGCAATTAAATCTCAAAGTATAGAAGATATTCAGGGGAAAAAGTAAAGATACAGAATAATTTTAGACTTTCATTCAAATATGCAATTTAAAATTTGAATAACTTTTCAAAGAAAATGAATTGAGTATGTCTCCCATATGGTAATAGGAAAAAAATTCATTTATAAATTTCAAGAAAAAAAAGTCAAGAAAGATACAAGTAACATTACACACATGCTGAATGTTAGAAGTAATTCCACATATGTTAATAATATAAGAGCATACTCCTCATTTTAAAGGCAAATATTGTCAACTGAACAAGAGATGTTATAAAAGAAGTACCAACGATACTATATTATATCTATAAAAATATAAACTCTCTCTCTATATATTATATATAGATAGATTTTATAAGGATATAAAATCTCCAGAGTAAGAGACCAGAGCAATAGCACAAAGGGTACAGTGTTTGTCTTGCACGCGACTAACCTGGGTTCGATCCCTGGCATCCCATATAGTCCCTGAGCACCACCAGGAGTAATTCCTGAGTGCAGAACCAGAAATAATCCCTGAGCATTGCCAGGTGTGACCCCCTCAAAAAAAGCAAGTTAATTAATTAATCAATTAAATTTAAATAAAAAATAAATCCCCAGAGTAAAAGCATAGAGGGAAGTGTATCAAACTAGACTTGGTGCAGATAAGTTAATATAAAAAAAAACTTTTAGGCAAAATCATTAGATATAAAAAAATATTATAAAAGGATAAAAAGATACTATAAAAAGAATAAAAAGATACTATAAAAGGATAAAAAGATACTTAAAAGTTAAAATTCACAAGATAACAGAAATCTCTAAATGTATATATATGTATATGTTTATATACCTAACAAAATGCACTCCAATATATAAAAGGAAAAAAATTTACAAATTTACCACAAAACAATTTATTATTGCAGTGGGGTATTTTGGGTGAATCAGATGCAAGTAATTAGAAAAACAGAGGCATCACGTGTAGCTGCTCAAATCTGGTTTTAGAATCGGGTCATGCTATTAACTGAAACAGGGAATATAGGACAGAATAGGACTTTGAGATTGGCCCTGGGAATAAGGTCATAGAAATCCAGCCTTCTGTGGGGATTAAGGCACCTAGTGGGTATAAAATGAAGATGCAAACAGGTTCTTCTGAGAAAAGTAAAGTTTGAGATCTAGAATAGAGTCATCAGCATACAAAGGATATTTTGGCCACAAGGTAAAGTTGCCTAAAGAAGTTGAGGGTGGGCCAAAGTGATAGAACAGAGGTAAGGCACTTGCCTTGTAGGCAGCTGGCCCTCATTCTATCCCCAGCACCGCATGGTCCCCTGAGCATTTTCAGGAGTGATTCTGGAGCACAGAGATAGGAGTAAACCCTGAGCACTGCTGGATGTGAACACAAACAAACAAACAAACGCTGTTGATAGTAAAGCAAAACTAATGTTAAGAGAGAGCCCCAAACCTAAAGGTCAAGATGAGCATTGGAAAGACAAAAGATAAGTAAGAATGGTCAATGAAGTCAGAGGAGAAGTAGTAAAAGTGTAAGAGCCCTATTGATGTAGGTGGGCCTCACCGGTGACTTATGTGAGGCCAAAAGGGGAGAGAGATGGTCGCTTTCTCTCCAGCCGCCTCTGCCACCCGGGACCCACTGGGCAGGCTTAGGACTAATAAAGCCTGCGATGAGCCCCCTGCATGGCGTGGGCCTGAGCCCCACCAGCCCCACGAGGTGGCTGTCCAGCCACACCTGATGTCTGCTTGATCTCTATGCACGGGAGTTGATCCCCACCACCCGAGATTTCTCAGGGAGCCACGGACTAGGGCTGGAGCGAGGAATTGCTCTTTGCAAAGAAAGGAAAGTCAGTCCTAGGCCTTACCCAGAGTTGCCTCAGGGTTCTTGTCTTCCCTCACAGAAAAGAATTTTCAGGAGTCGAGGGAGCAGTAAAATAAAACAGGTTTTATTAAGGAGGTTTTGGGACGAAGAAGGAGGAGGGCAAGTGATAGAGAGAGTACACATCTCAAGAGGGGAGATGCGGGCTGCTCCAGAGGCAGAGAGCAGGCAAGCCCCAACTGATTTCAAAGGGGGCTTTTATCCCTTTGAGTTGGAATGCTCTGGAATCTTCTGCTGGGCCATCAAAGGTTGATGGGGACTAAGGACTGTGCAGAAGGAGGTGGATCCAACTTCCTCAGGGTCTATTGTTGGTTAATGGGTCTTATCAGGTCTTCATTCCTGGTTCCAAAAGGTGACAGCCTAATGGCGACAGTTTATTGCCATGCAGGGCCTCCCCTGCCGCCTGCCTACATCACTGTCACCAGTAGAGATAGGTAATAAGACAAAAAGGCTTAGACTTACCTATGCGAGAAGCCCCATATAAATTAAAATTAGCAGGTGGTCTTTCAAGGAAAACACATTTATAAAATGTGCTGTACATTTGGGCATGAATTGGGCTAGATTTGAGCTTCCTTCTGGATTTCACCCGTAGTACTGAAACCTTCTCCAAAGAGGACAGCTGGGATCCTTGTTCAGGGAATGAAACTCTCCTTTCCTGAAAACAGAGCTGGAAAGGATTTCTCCTGACCTTCACTGCTCTTTATAAGCCTGTCTACCAAACCTCCTCATAAGTGGCTTGTACCCTTCCCTCCACCCTTTAGTAAGCCCACTGAATCATGTATTGTGGTAACATGGACTTTTCCCCAAAGAAAGTCACAATATAATTATACACAAATGACTTGAGTCACAAAACAAAATCTTCCTATTTAAAAGTGATAATTTGCAAATTAAAATTAGATTCTGATACTACAAAACACAAGCAGTAACTATGTTTCTGAACGAATTGCAACTACAGGGAACTAGGCGGAGGCTCAGTACTAGAGAACATGTCTTTGTGTCTGAAAGTCAGGATCTGATCCCTAGCACAACAAAATAATAATAAAATTATATATAATAGATTTGATATAAATATTGTATATTTTATATATCATGCAATATATAACCTTCTATATCATATATCTATCACATATATGTGTCTATATATATATATATATAACTGATAGACCAGCTGCAGACTGACGATTCACAGATTTTATTTGTGTTGCATGAACTCTCCTCAAGATTGATTGATTTGCTGTTTTGAAAGGCACACAGAATTCAGGAAACTTGTTTTCTCAATATACCACCAAAGCATTATAAAGTATTTTAAAGATCTGAATCATCAGTTAGACGAGAAGCCTAAGGCTTGCTCTTGGAACAAAGAGCTTCTGTTGTAGTGGGTCTTGGTATCTGCTGAGATGGTGTGTGAAATCACTTTGGTTTTCCAACCTGGATACTCTCAAAATCAGCCTCCTTTTGAGCTTTTAAGAAAGCTTCATTTCATAGTTCTAATAAGTAACTCACTGGCTGGGGGCAACTGAACTCAATCTCCAGCAATTTGCCCTTCCCAGAGTCAGAGGGTGGGACTGAAAATTTCATCTTCTATTCACATTGGTTTCCTCGGCAACCAGTGCCCAATTCAACTGTTTTTCAAAAGTCACCTTGTTAACAACAAGAAACCCTTTGGCACTTTTCACACTTAAGAAACGACAAAAGTTTGGGCAGAAATTTGAATTAGGAACTATGGATGAAGACCATATATAATCAAAAAAATTTTTTTTAGTCTTCTGAGTCACCAAATACGTATGTTTCCTATAAATCACAGTTTTGTACCAAGATTGAATTCATGTCCAATAAGCACAATAACTGGAAAAGGAAGCCTATTACTTAAAGGAATTTGTAAGGTGAGGATTATGGGTCACGTGATCTTTTCCCCCAAATCAATTTATTAATTCTTATTATGACAGGTTTGTGTCGGGCGCTCCGCGGGGTCCCCGACAGTGCCGGGAAGCGAGTTCCCTTCTACCTCCGAAGCCGGCGAGGAATGGATGAACACTCAGAAATCCGATGAGGTTTTAAAAAGCTTTACTTATCACAGGTTCAGGCATACAAATCAGCAAAAAGGGAAAAACCCGATGCTTAGGATTCCAGGCTAGAACCCCAGCCACGTGTAGGCCAAGATGGCGACCACCACGTGTGAAACTTCCAAAGGGAATAAACGCTCACAAGGCGAGATCCCACCGGAAGAAGAAAACCGGGAGAGCAGGAACCTGCAAATTTATACCCCCAGCAACTCAGACCTTCCTCCCACTGTTATGGAAAGCAGGGGAGGGTCCAATGCCCTTAGGTAGTCCCTCCCTGCATCTCACCTAGGGCCTTTACTGTGCTAATGTTTTGAGCCGGAATGCCTTTGAAATGTAGAGAAGGGGGTTTCTGAGATGGCATGTCACTGTACCAAAGATCAACACCAATGCCAGTTAAATATTTCTCCAAGCCTTCACAAGTCTCCTCTACTTCATTGTAGTTTTAAATTTTATCAGGGGAGCCATGCTTGTTTGTTTGGAAGCAAACAGCATTTCTCTCTGGTCTAATTACTTAGGTGTCCTTACATTGGCCAGGCTAATATGCTGGTAAGATCTAGCTAGTCCCACGATGATTGTGATAGCATGGGAGAATATTTATACCAGCTAGTACAGCATACATGGTCAGATAAACTGCCACATTTAGACGACCCCCTTATCTACGGAGTGATTTTCGGGAGGCAATCCAGAGCAGATGCAGCGGCCCTTAGGAGTCCTGCAACAGGTTTGAAAGAGAAAGAATCACATAATCTTTGACTTTTTGCTTGCTTACCCCTAAAATGTTTTGTAAAACCATGTTCTCTCCGCACATTGGTGGGTAACATCTAAATTACTCTTGATAGGTTTAGAAAAGCAAATGGATTTTTAGACATGTAGGACAGTTTGAAGAGTCACATAAAAAATAGAACTGTCTTAGCCAGTTTAGTGAATTATGATAATAAAAAATAGGGACCAGTGCAATAGTACAACTGGGAGGGTGTTTGCCTTGCACTCAACCAATCTGGGTTCAATCACAGATATCCCATATGGTCCCCTGAGTATTTCCAGGAGTAATTCCTGAATGCAGAGCCAGGAGTAACCCCTGAGCATTACTGGGTGTGACCCAAAACAGGAAAAAAGTGAGTATTTGTAAACAATGGACATTTATTTATCGCAGTCCCAGGGAGCCTAAGATAGATGCTGTATCTGGTGAGTCACTGACAGATTCAGTGTCTGGTTGAACCTACATAAAAACCTACATATAAATATCCCCATAAAATCCAATTAAATTGGTTATTAAATTTATTAAATTGATGACAATAAATAATAAATTGTACTTAATACCATATAGATTTGATGCCCACCATCATTTAAAAAGTGCATTGAAATGTGTTTCTTAAATTGACATAAAAGACATCTTTTCCTTTCTATTGGAACCTGTGGTTGCAGTTCATCTCGCTCCCCTAACAACAGAATTTTATATTTTTTTGTACTCACACGTTTTTTATTTATCACCTTCACACATTTCTCTGCCACAAACATGTATATAAGCTGAAGTTTAATGTAATGTTATATTTTCTGTGAACACTGGCTCTATATATCAAAGTTTTTTTCTCAGTAGTTATTATATTATTAATATGCATGTCCTAAAATAGTTTTTGCACATTAAAACTTTTAACCAAAACATTTAAAATTTCTTTTAAGCAATTATTATGCATCAAAACTAACATTTTATTAAGTTTTTTTAATAAATGAGAGGACTTTTGATGATAAATAATTGCATAAGCAGAAAATGTCATTTTTTAAGTTTTTTAAATGTGGGCAATAAACTACTATTTATATTTAAATAATACATAAATAAATAAACTGCATAATATGTTTTATTATGATGTGCTAAGTGTCTCTTCACAATTAAGTAATAGAAGTGAAAATATATTTTGCAATTTCATTCAACAATTTGACCCTCAAAGTAAAAAGCCGAAAAGTATCATAAAATAATGTATCTTAAATATATATATATAAATAATGTATCAAATGCAGTCTCAGTTTACTGAAAGCAAAGCACTGAAAATCTCTGAAAGTAATTTGTTATTGTGCTATTAGAATTTTTTTTCAATTTCTGGGAGTATACCAAAAAAAGTTTACACAAGACTTTTCTAAATGTAGATTATACTTGCTATTCTTTCACTTAAGGGTAGTTTACTTAATTCTACATACTTTGAATAAACTTCGGGGAAAATGAATATTTTTCAGCCCCGACACATTTTCTGCATCACATTTTCTAACTATATGTGCGGTTTTAAGGTCACTGGATAGCCACCTACAGCTGTAAGAAATAATGCAAGAGGATTTGATACAGTCTGCATTTTATTTCTTCCTAGAATCGTATGTCATTTAATAGATTTTTATCAATATTTCTAAGCCCGTGGGAGTTCCCCGGGAAGCGCCTCGACTCCCCCACAGGTGTGTGCGTAATTCTTGCGTCTCCGCGGACCCCAAGCTGCCCCAGGGAAGGCGGAAACTCCATCAACGGGAACCAAGGCAAAGTGCCTTGGTTCCAGCCCGGACTGACCCCGACCCGTGCGCCCTGAGTTCCCGGGAAATGCCTCGACTCCCCCACAGGTGTGTGCGTAATTCTTGCGTCTCCGCGGACCCCAAGCTGCCCCAGGGGAAGAGCGGAAACTCCATCAACGGGAACCAAGGCAAAGTGCCTTGGTTCCAGCCCGAACTGACCCCGACCCGTGCGCCCTGAGTTCCCGGGAAATGCCTCGACTCCCCCACAGGTGTGTGCGTAATTCTTGCGCCTCCCTGGACCCCAAGCTGCCCCAGGGAAGAGCGGAAACTCCATCAACGGGAACCAAGGCAAAAGTGCCTTGGTTCCAGCCAGACTGACCCGACCCGTGCGCCCTGAGCTTCTGGGAACATCCCAAAACTCAAAACCGCGCGGACCTTAGCGCGTCCACGCGACCCTCTCACTACCTACTTTCCATGAGGTACCAGTGAACCTTGGTTCCCTACATCCGTGCCACCCACCCAAACTCTGCAAACAGACCAGACACCTACTAACTGCACTATCTAGTCACCCAAGAACTCACAGTTACAACCTACAATAGTCATAATGGTAAAAGCAACGCAAAATTCCATCAAGCTCTGTGAGTGAAGTCACTGGTCCAGATGAGTCAAGCAATACCAATGAGTTGCATAACCTATCTGAAAAAGAATTTCGGAAAGAACTGTTAAGGATTCAAAAGGAATTCAAAGAAGCAATGGAATGCAAAATCAATAAAATACAAGAGGACATGATAGCAGAAGTGAGGGAAAATGCAAAGGGAAATGACAGGTATTAAAAATGAGGTAAATGAAAATAAAAAACAAAGTGGAAGGCCATCATAGCAGAATAATAGCTACTGAAGAAAGAATTAGTGATCTCGAAGACGGAGTTCCAAAGATTCTGTACACAACACCAGAAGATAGAAAAAAAAGGCTCACAATTACCGAACAGACAACAAGAGATAATCGGGATGAAGCCAGAAGAAACAACATACGGATCATTGGGGTCCCAGAAGGGCAAGAAGAAAACCCTGATGAAGAAGAAACCGCCAAAGCCATCATTGCTGAAAAGTTCCCCGGAACTAAAGAATGCTTGCCTCAAGATCCAAGAGGCCCGTAGAATACCAGCTAAAAAGAAACCCCAACAAGAATACTCCAAGACACATCTTAATAAAAATGACAAAAACTATAGATAGGGATAGAATACTGAAAGCAGCAAGATCAAAGAAGGAAATCACATACAAAGGAACATCTCTAAGATTTACAGCAGACTTCTCTGATGAAACACTCCGAGCCCGAAAACAATGGTGGGATACTGCGAAAAGGCTCAATGAACTGCAGGCTTCACCGAGAATTCTTTACCCGGCCAGGCTCACATTCAGATATGAAGGAAAGATACACAACTTCATGGATAAGCAACAACTCAGGAACTTCATGGACTCAAAACCAACTTTAAAAGAAGGACTGAAGGGTCTACTCTAATGCGACCAAACCCATAAGCACAACAAACACAAAAGAAAGATGGCACAAAATCCGATGACAATAATCTCTCTCAATGTCAATGGTCTAAATGCACCAATTAAGAGACACAGAGTGACAAAATGGATTAAAAAAATTGAACCCAACATTCTGCTGTCTACAAGAAACGCATCTGAATAAGCAGAACAAACACAGACTCAGAGTCAAAGGTTGGAAGACCATTCTCCATGCAAACAACTCCTCCAAAAAGGCTGGTGTGGCCATATTAGTATCAGATAATATAGACTTCAGGCTGAAAAAGGTTAGAAGGGACAACGAAGGCCACTTCTTATTAATTAAGGGGTATGTACACCAGGAAGAAATTACACTACTAAACATATATGCACCCAATGAGGGGTCAGCAAAATACATAAAACAACTGCTAAGAGACCTCAAAGAAGACATTGACAGTAGCACAATAATAGTTGGAGACTTCAACACTGCTCTATCAACGATGGATAGATCAACAAGACTGAAACTCACCAAGGAAATATTGGACCTGAAGGAAGAAATGGAAGAAAGAGAGCTAGTGGATATATACAGGGCTTTTCATGCCAAAAAGCTGAATACACATTTTTCTCTAGTGCACATGGAACATTCTCCAAGATAGACCACATGCTGAGCCACAAAGCATACCTCAATAAAATTAAAAAAGATAGAAATTGTGTCAACTATCTTTTCAGACCATGATGCACTGAAAATGGAAGTTAACCGTGCGCAGAAACAGGGAGTCAAACCAAACACCTGGAAACTGAACAGCTCACTGCTGAACAACAAATGGGTCATAGAAGAAATCAAACAGGAAATCCAAAGATTTCTGGAAATAAATGAAAATGAAGATACCAATTATAAGAACTTGTGGGACACGGCAAAAGCCGTGTTAAGAGGGAAGTTTATAGCCCTGCAAGCATTCATCAGGAAACAAGAAAGGGCCCACATAAATAACCTGACTACACAGCTGAAGACATTAGAGAAAAAGACCAACAAAAAAGGAGCCCAACCCAGGCAGAAAAAAAGGAAATAATAAAACTTAGAGAGGAAATCAATGAGTTGGAAACCAAAAAAACAATCCAAAAGATTAATGAAACCAAGAGCTGGTTTTTTGAAAAAATAAACAAGATTGACAAACCATTGGCAAGACTTGTAAGGACAGGGAAAGAGAAAACCCAAATAAACAGAATCAGAAATAAAAAGGGTGACATCACAACAGAAACCGCAGAAATCCAAAAGATCATCAGAGATTACTTTGAGAGCCTGTATGCCGTGAAACATGAGAATCTAGAAGAAATGGATCAATTCCTGAAGTCCTATAACCTCCCACGGCTGAAACAAGAAGACCTCCAATACCTGAATAAACCCATCACCATCGAGGAAATAGAAACAGTAATTAAAAGTCTGCCCAAACACAAAAGCCCAGGTCCAGACGGATTCCCTAGTGAACTCTACCAAACCTTTAAGGAGGACCTACTGCCAGTCCTTTTCAAGCTCTTCCAGGAAATAGAAGAAACAGAAACACTCCCAAACAGCTTCTACGAGGCACATATCACCCTGATACCCAAAGCAGGAGAGACAACACAAAGAAAGAAAACTACAGACCAATATCCCTGATGAACACGGATGCTAAGATTTTCAACAAAATACTATCAC
>JAJIBD010027024.1:0-30839 GCA_021461705.1 Cryptotis parvus
AAACTGGACAGCTACATGTAAAAAAATGAATTTGGACCCGTGTCTAACACCTTGCACAAAAAATCAGATCAAAATGGATTAAAGATCTCAAATCACAACTGAATCTACAAAGTGTATTGAAGAAAATATAGGAAAAACCTCCATAACGTTGAAGCTAAAGACATTTTCTTCAAAGGTGACACACCATTAACAAAGCAACTAGAAGAAAAGGTAAACATATGGGACTACTGAAACTAAAGAGCTTCTGCACCTCAAAAAGAAACAGTGACTAAGATACAAAGGCAGTCCTCAGAATGGGAAAAAGAATATTCACCCAATACCCATCTGATAAGTAGTTAATATCCAGGATATATCAGGCACTGTTACAGCTATATAAGAAGAAGATAGCCAACCCAATAAAAATATGGGGACAAGAGATGAACAGAAATTTTGGCAAGGAAGAAATCAAATGGCCAAAAGGCATATGAAAAAATGCTCATCATCACTAATCATCAGAGAGATGCAAATCAAAAGAACATTGAGATATCACCTCACACCACAGAGACTGGTCCATATTCAAAAGGGTAAAAGCAACAAGTGCTAGCGTGGATTTGGGGAAAAGGGGATTCTCACACACTGTTGGTGGGAATGTCGAAGCTTTTACAATCTCTCTGGAAAACAATATGGACATTCCTCCAAAGACTAGAAATTGATCTCCCTTTTTGACCCAGCAGTACAACTCCTGGGAATACACCATGGGAAGCCAAAACACACAGCAGAAACACAATCCACACTTTTTATTTCCATAGCAGCACTATTCACAATACCCAGAACCTGGAAACAACCAGTATGCCTGAGAACTGATGACTGGATAAAGAAACTGTGGGTGCATCTACACAATGGAATATTATGCAGCTGTCATGAAAAATGACATTATGAAATTTGCCTATAAATGGATGGACATGGAAAGGATCATGTTGAGTGTAATTAGTCAGAAGGAAAGAGAGAGACATAGAATGACTGCTTTTATTTGCATGACATAAATATATCAGGTGGTCTTACCAAAAGTGGAAATTACGACAAACGTGAGGGAGTCAGGAGTTAGGTAAGACAGAGAAGGGAACATGTGAATAAATGTTGAAAGGGCTGGTACCAACATAGAACTGAGCATTAAAGACAGGCAATAAAAAGCACATGATGGCTTCCAAGTGTCTGTAGTGGGAACCCACAATGTGTAGGAGAAGGAAGGGAGAGAGAGGGAGAGAGAAAAAGATAAAGAACCTGCCATTTAGGCAGGCTATGGAGAGGGAGGAATTGGGGACATTGGTGGTGGGAAATGGGTACTGGTGGAGGGCGGGTGCTGGAACACTATGTGATCAAAACCTCAAACATGAATAACTTTGTAATTGTATATCTCACGGTGGTATAATAACATGTTTAATTAAAAAAAATTCTTGCTGAGGCATTCATTTCATTGATATTTTTTTACTATATCCCACAGTGCCTTCAGGCTTGAGGGTCTCTTCTGAGAATCTGCTGAAAGTCAAATGGATGCTCCTTTGTATACAATTTTCTTCTTTGATCTTTGCTGCCTGAAGAATTAAGTCTTTGTCTATGGCATCCATTACTTTGACTAGGATGTGTCTTGGGGTCTTTCTATTGGGATCTCTTCTTGCTGGTATGCATCGGGCTTCTGGATGTGGATGCCTTCATCCTTTAACCTGGGGATCTTTTCAGCCAGGATGTTTTTAACTGTTTTAGTTTCCTTTGGGGTTACTTTTCTGTCCCTCTGGGACCCCAATGATTCATATGTAGTTCTGCCTGGCTTCATCCCATTGTTCTCTGTTCAGAGCAAAGACAGGCTCAAAATAAAAGGCTGGAAAACAATCCTTCACTCAAACAACCCATCCAAAAGGCTGGGGTAGCCATATCTGACAACACAGTCTTCAGGCTAAAGAAGGTCAGAAGGGACAGCGAAGGTCACTTATTAATAGTCAAGGGATACATGTATCAGAAAGAAATCATGTTATTCAACATATATGCACCCAACGGGGGCCAGCAAATTATCTACAACAGCTACTAATATACTTCAATGAAGACATTGAAAGCAACAAAATTGTAGTTGGAGAATCTCAAATCTGCTCTATCAACCCTGTATAGATCAACAAGATTGAAACTTACAAAGGAAATACTGGCCCTAAAATAAGAAATGGAAGAAAGAGTTCAGGTTGACATGTACAGGGGCATTTTATCCCCAAAAAACTGAATACACTTTCTTTTCCAGTGCACATGGAACATACTCCAAAATAGAAAACATGCTGAGCCATAAAACATACCTCCATAAAATCAAGAAGATATAAATTGTGCCAACTGTTTTTAAAGACCATGATGACTGAAAATAGAAGTTAATTGTACACAAAAACGGAGACCAATACCAAGTATCTGGAAACTAAACAGTCTCATTGCTAATCAATCAGCAAGTCATAAAAGAAATCAAATAGGAAATCCAAAGAGTCCTGGAAACAAATGAGACTGAAGACACAAATTACCAGAACTTGTGGGATACAGCAAAACAGTGTTAAGAGGAAGTTCATATCTCTTCAAGCATTCATGAGAAAAGAAGAAAAGGCCATCAAAAACAGTCTGACTTTTACAACTTAAGATCTTAGAGAGTGAACAACAAAAGGAGCCCAACCAAAGCAGAAAGAAAGCAATAATAAAACTTAGAGCAGAAATCAATAAGATGCAATGTCAAAAAACAATCCAGACGATCAACGAAACCAAACAAGATTGACAAACCACTTGCAAGACTTGTAAGAAAAGGAAAGAGAGAAACCAAATAAAAGAATCAGAAATGAAAATGGGGGCGAACGATAGCCAGCGGGTAGGGCATTTGCCTTGCACGCCGTCGCCCACGACGGCCAGGGTTCAATCCCCGGCATCCCATATGGTCCACTAAGCACTGCAGGAGTAATTCCTGAGTGCAGAGCAGGAGTAACCCCTGAGCATCGCCGGGTGTGACCCAAAAAGCAAAAAAAAAAAAATGAAAATGGGGACATCACAACAGAAACCACAGAAATTCAAAAGAAAATTAGGAGATTACTATGAGGGCCAGTATGCAATGAAAGAAGAGAACATAGAAGAAATGGACAAATTCCCTTAATTCCTATAGCCTCCCAAGTCTGCAACAAGAAGATTTGGAGTATCTCAACAAACCTATGTCCATCGAGGAGACGGAATCGGTAATCAAAAGTTTCCCCCAAACACAAAATCCAGGTCCAGATGAATTCACCAGTGAATTCTACCAAACCTTTAAAGAGGACCTACTCCCAATACTTTTCAAGCTCTTCCGGCAAATTGAAAAAACAGAAACACTCCCAAATAGCTTTTAGGAGGCACATATCACTCTGATACCCAAAGTAGACAGAGATGTCACAAAAAAAAGGAAAACTACAGGCCAATCTCTCTGATGAACACAGATGCTAAGATCTTCAACAAACTACTAGCAAATAGAATCCAAAGAGTCATCAAAAGTTTATACAACATGACCAAGTGGGATTCATCCAGGGAATGCAAGGATGGTTCAACACCGGCAAGTCAATCAACATAATACATCACATCAACAAAAGAAAAATAAAAACCAAATGATCATGACAATAGATGGAGAGAAGGCATTTGACAAGATTCAACACCAGTTCATGATAAAAGCTCTCCGTAAAATGGGGATTGAAGGAACCTTCCTCGATATAATCCAAGCCATCTACTACAAGCGCACCGTGAGCATCATTCTCTGGGGGAAAAACTGAAAGCCTTCCTTTTTAAGATCAAGGACAAGACAAGACTACCCACTCTCACCACTTCTATTCAATATAGTACTGGAATTACTTGCCATAAAAATCAGGGGAAGAAAAAGACATTAAGGGCATCTGGATAGGAAGAGAAGAAGCCTAGTTGTCACTATTTGTACATGACATTATACCTGGAAAACCCAAAACTCTCTACCAAGAAGCTCCTAGAAATAATTCCTGTATAGAGGGGCAGGGGACAAAATCAATACCCAAAAGTCAAAGGCCTTACTGTATGCAAATAGCTTAGTAAGAAGAAAGGGACATTAAAGAAACTATCCCATTCACAATTGTGCCACAGAAAATTAAATACCTAGGAATCAGTTTGACAAAGAATGTAAGGATCCCTACAAATAAAACTAGAAAATGTTACTTTAGGAAATAAAGAGGACCTGAGGAAATGGAAACACATTCCCTGCTCATGGATTGGAAGGATTAACATTATCAAAATGGTAATATTCCCTAGAGCTTTATACAGATTCAATGCAGTCCCTATAAAGATACCAATGATGTTCTTCAAAGAAATAGAACAAACATTCTTGAAATTTGTATAGAATAATATAAATGCTTTATTTGGAGGTGTTTAAAAGAGTTTGCCTCCCACTTTCGCAAGCCTGGCAAGCTTCTCGTGTAGTATTTGATATGCCAAATTCCAGTAACAATTATATTAGGTCATTCCCTACGACCTAATATAATGGTTTGAGGCTCTTTATGTTCCTGTAGCAAGCCGATGCCCCTGGCTCTACTGGCATGAGACAGGACATATGGAGATATTACTGGTGCCCGCTCTAGCAACTAGATGATCAACGGGAAGATCATGATCGTGATGGAATAGTAAACCCCCTGAATAGCTAATGCAATCCTTGAGAAAAAGAAAATGGGAGGTATCACTTTCCCCAACCTCAAGCTCTACTACAGAGCAGTTATAATTAAAACAGTGTGGTATTGGTATAGAGACAGACCCGTAGACCCATGGAATAGAACTGAATATCCTGAAACACACTTTCAAATATACAACCACTTAATCTTTGATTTAGGAGCAAAAGATATTAAGTGGAGCTAAGAAAACCTCTTCAACAAATGGTGCTGGGAAAACTGGCCAGCTATGTGTATAAAATGAACTTAGAACTTCCTTCTAATGCCATGAATAAAAGTCAGATCAAAATGGATTATAGATCTCAACATCAGACTTGAATCTATAAGGTACATCCAAGAAAACACAGAAGAAACGCTCTAATACATTGAAACTGAAAGTATCTTTAAAGACGACACGCCACTGACCAAGCAACTGGAAGCAAAGATAAACAAATGGGATTATATAAAATTGAAAATTGTCTGTACCTCAAAAGAAACGGTGACCAAGATACAAAGCAATCCACAGAGTGGGAAAGGATATTTACCCAATATCCCTTCTGACAAAGGGTAAATATCCAGGATATATCAGGCACTCGTAGCCCTTCACAAGAAAAAAACAGCCAACTCCATCAAAAAAATGGGGGAGAAGAAATGAACAGAAGCTTCCAAAAAGAATAAGTTTGAATGTCCAAAAGGCATATGAAAAAAGGGCTCTTCATTTTTAATCATCAGGGAGATGCAAATCAAAACAATTTGATTGCATCTCCCTGATGATTAAAGATGAAGGTACCATCTCACACCACAGAGACTGGCACACATCCAAAACAACAAGAACAACCGGTGCTGGTGTGGATGTGGGGAAAAAAGGGACTCTCATCCACTGTTGGTGGGAGTGCCGACTGGTCCAGTACCTTTGGAAAACAATATGGCGTTCCTCTGAAAACTAGATATTGAGCTCCCATTTGATCCAGCAATAGCACTCCTGGGAATATACCCGAGAGACCGAAAAACACATAGCAGAAACACTATCTGTACTTTTTATTCATCTCTGCACTATTCACAATAAGTAGATTCTGGAAACAACCTAAGTGCCTGAGAACAGAGGACTGGCTAAAGAAACTGTGATTCATCTACACTATGGAATACTATGCAGCTATCAGAAATGACAAATTATGAAATTTACCTCCAAATGTTTGGATATTGAGACTATCATGCTGAGTGAAATTAGTCAGAAGGAAAAGGACAGATATAGAATGACTGCAATCATTAATAGAATATAAATAGATACCAGTGTTTTAATAGAGTGTGGGAAAAAAACTCACCATTGAATATACAGAAAGAGACTTAATTGATAAACTCTAAATATCTGCAGGGCTAGCCACAGTGTGTAAATGAAGAGGGAGAGAGATTCAGAGACAGAGAGAGACAAGAGAGAAAGAGAGGAAATGTGGCTACCTGCTATTGAGTCATCTGGGGGTGGGCGGAGGGGGTGAGGTACATTGGTGGTAGGAATGGGGCACTGGTGGAGGAATGGATGCTGGAATACTGTATTAGCAAGAACCAAGTATGAACACCTTTGTAATTGTATGTCTCATGGTGGTATAATAAAAATTTAAAAAATAAAGATCAGGGAAATTTTTAGGTTGAACAAAAGTCCTTTCTCAGTTTTTTTTCCTACCTTTTGCTAATGAGAGAAATAATTGCAGCTGTCCTCCCCATACTCACCTGTGGGGCAAAGAATTATTGCCTAGCAGAATTTCACTGAGAGGAGTGTGTGATTCAGGTATAAGTTTATCATTAACATGGTCTATCTAGTTTGGAAAAGTATTGCCATACTTGCCTTACCTGCACATTAAAGTAGTTCATTCCCTCCTTCTCACACATCTCCCTTTTACCTCTTCGATGCGCCACAGTCCCTTAAAATGGAATAAATATCCAGCCCTATCTTATTTTTTCTTTAAAATATGTTACTAAAGTGATGTTTCATTTACTAAGCTGAAAAGAAATTTCCTAAGTATACCAGAGAATCAAGGAATATCTCAAGAAAATATATTTAATTTTTTATAAATTTGAGCCAGTAATATAACACAGGAAAGATGAATAAATAATGAAACTTAATAAAAATTTTATTAGGAAATATCTACCTTATTTGTTTATTATTGGCATAGATATGCATCTGAATATAGAGAAGCAAGTATACATAGATACTTATGTAAATTTAATTTATGGGTAACAAAATTGATAAAAAGTGGGCCAGAATTTCAAACTAATAGATAAGATATAAAATAAAAGAATTGTGTGAGTAAGAAATAAAAATATAACCTAAAGTCCAGAAATAGCACTCTTTCATCAGATAGAATTGTTTATATTTTGCAATAGGCTTCAGAGCAATGCTCAGGGGACCAAGGAGTCTGTCCCTGAAATTCCAGCTTTGTCATGCAAACTTCTCCCCCTCATCATTCCATCCCTACCTACTAACACTGAACTGTGGGTGTGCTCAGGTCTATTAGATAGAATTATACTTTAATTTTATTAGTATATATCATAAATCTGGTTTTACCAGTATCACCCTCACCCAGATTGATTTCAAAACTGATCTTTAGCTTTTTAATTGTTATTTTTTGGTGAAATATACATTATTTCTGTCTAAGATGTTCAAGATATATCTCGATATATCTCTTGGGCTTAGGGAAGAATATACAGTCCTGGATATTGAATTCAGAATATGAATATGTTCAAGGGAAGCACACTATCCACTTACTATTACATATTACTTTTACGGTTAATTATCTAACTTAGTTGAAAGGTTAGACTAAATTTCTAGTACAAATACAAGTGTTTTCTGAAAAGAAATTCCTATCTGATATATTTTATTTTTATTTTTCTAAAATATGAATTAAGGCAAACATCTCAATGGCTTGTTAAATAGCAGAAAGACATGTTTCTTAAATAGCATAGTGGGCATTTGTTCATTCAAAAAGTGATTATCTTTATGTTTAGAGAAGACATCTGAGGGAGATAATAGGTACGCAGAGTCAAAGGCCACTAGGACATACACAAGTCACTCTTATAAAGATAGCCAGGACAACAAAAAGAGAAAATAGGTTTCCTATGGTAAGAAAGTCTTTCCATTCAGGGCCCCCTGGGATGAAACTAGAGCCCCCCCCAGAAGAGCCTGGCAAGCTACCCATGGTGTATCAGATATGCCAAAACAGTAACAATAATGGACCTCATTCCCAATGACTGGAGACCTGCCTGCTTGAGCAAATAGATGAACAATGGGAACAGAAGTGACAAGTGCCATGGTAAGTAAAGTGGGAATCCTGTCGATTTTCTGTTACTCTCAACGTGTTTACTCAAGATTATAACTCTGATAATAAATATTTCATTTCTCCCAAGACTCAAAGCTAATAACAAACTGAACCACATACTGGAAGTATTATGGTAAGAGATTATTTCCCCGTAACACAAAAACAACTCTCTCATAAAAAATAAAAAGTAAAATAAATTATCTGCAATGTAATGCTATTTGTGCCTATGTTCATATGGAAAGATATGGCTAATAGTCCAAATTTTATCCTTTCCTTGCATTTCTCATTTATATTGATGTTGAGGATAGTTCCTGGAACAATGATGTTTTGTGACCAACCAGTGCACCTCCCTGACAATCACAATTATACAGTCTATTAATTTAAAACATATTCTTCAGGTAAGTTATTATAAGCAGAAAGAACTAGTACTAAACTTTCAAGGCCTGCATGGTTTAGAAATGAGCCTTTGTCACCCAGTTATACTCTCTCAGTTAGGTTAGCTCCTGTTACAGTGTGTCCCAGTTTCATTGACTCAACTTTCCACCAAACTATAGTCTTTTAAAATAAAAAATAAACTTGAGATTTCTGCAAGAAATTCTTAAATATGTGTGCTTCACTTGTTTACATGTATATTATTTACATGTATATTACATAGGTTTTATTTTATCCTTGTTTCCTTAGCTGGCCATGCTTTTCTTTGCTAAAGGTTTATTCCTTTACTCAGGGATCACTACTGGTATGTTGTTGGAGACAATCATGCAGTACTAGGGAAAGAACTGCAGTTGACCATATGAAGGTAAATGCTTTATCCAATGTATTCATCTCCCTATCTCAAAAAGCAGTTTATTATCACTTGTATCACTTGTCTTCCCGTTGTTCATCAATTTGCTCAAGCAGGCACTAGTAACATCTCCATACATCCTGTCATGTGCTAGTCTATCCCAAGGACATCTGCTTGCTCCAGGAATACGAAGACCCTCAAACCATTTACTTCAGGTTATGGGAATGAGGTCTAAGATTGTTACTGGTTTTTGGCATATCAAACATGACACAGGGAGCGTGCCAGGCTCTGCTGGGTGGGTGGTATATTCTGAGTAGTAGGCTCTGATCTCGTGCATTTACTGATGAACTGCAATGGGGAGTGATAGGCTTTTCTCTTGGGCGGAGGTCTGAGGAGCTGTGGAGTCCGGATGTTGAAAATGGCTGCCCTCGTGGTGTGGGGGTTCCTCTGGCTTTTTGCAAGGTTCTATGGCAGGTCTGGGCCAGAACTTGCCTCCCTTCCCAGGTGTCTCATGATCAGTTGAGTACAGGGAGAGCCAGTAGTGTGTCTGTTTTATTATAATCTGAACAATTATTTAAGTTATAAATTCCAGTATTATGTCACAAATAACAAGAAATTATCTTTCATACTCCCTCTCAATACCAACTCATAATCATAATGTATATTTATTAATCGGATAAAAATCACAGGGACAGTTGAAAAGAAAAACTTTGACAAGAAGACAGCTTATAAATTGGAAAGCTAGACTGAAAAGTACAAGATCCAAGTAGGGTAAGTTTCAGAGAAGAGTAGTAGGTGTCTTGAATTATAATTAGTAGTTAAAGTTACAAAGACATCTATAGATATTTAGGAATTTACAGTAAAAAGATTGCATGTTTTTGAGGATAATCATGGCCATGCCATTCTAAGCATATACAATGAGCATTTATAACTATCCTGAGCATGTAAAACATATAAAAGAAATATCCTTTGGGATGTGTGTGATTTTACAGATGTGATGAAATAGTTCTTGGAGGTTTCTGTTCTGTATAAAGGTCTGAGATCCTTATGAGTACAAAGATATTTTATGACTTGTTCTTGATTCAAAGTCAATTGACTGACTGTAACCTCATGAGCTCTCAGAGAGGAGTTTTCATAACATACAAACTCCAGATTTCAAGTCTGTGTTGTTGCTACCTTAACGCAGTTAAAAGCTGTCATGTTTTTCAAAAATTTATTTTTGATACAGTTTTTGTTATACTGCCAGTAATTTAGGGACTATAATCTATACCACATTTAACAATCTTCCTCATATATGTGTTAGGTATTATTTTTCAATGTAAAAATGTAAACTGTCTTCTAAACTTCTTATGGTATATCTTTTTTGTGTATATGTATATTCATAATCTGAAATTGATAGCCAGAGAAGGACCTTCCTTAACTCTGAGAGCAGTGTTCAGATTGAGTCTCTCTTCTTTTTGGTTTGTTCATGCCTCACTCCTTGCATTATTGTTCAGAAGTCACTCCCAGTGGTGTTAGGAAACCATGTAGTACCACAAAAATAACAATAGAAACTCACACACACAAGGAAAGTGCACAAACACACACAATTTGGGGACCAGAATACATCTTTTAAAATCAAAGACGTTAAGTAAAATGTGTTATTTCAATCATAATACAGGCTTATGGCAATTCGATTGATATGTATCCAGAGAAATGAATATTACAAAAAATACTTATATAGTTATCCATACATTCATAATGCATGTGTTATATATAACATATATGTACATATACATATATATGTGTGTATGTGCATATATACATATATTCTCATTTCTATTTGGATAAATACTCTATATGCCTCTTTACAGAGACAAAGCAAGTAGTTTGTTTAATACTGATGCAATTTTTTTCTACACACACACACACACACACACACACACACAAAGACCATGCCCTCCCTCATTTGCACTAGGACAGTGCCTGCCCTGTTCTTGCAAGAGTGGCTGACTGACTGGTCTTTTGGATCATAAATACAAACCAAGATCACATTTCTTCATTGTCTTTCTTTTTTATGAATTTCTTTCACATCATAAGCAAGGTTATTATGCTCTTTTAATGCTTAACACTTTATAGTGTCCCTGCTTGGCAATAAACTATAGCTCTTCAGCAGTATCATTTAATGTCTTGTGACTGTTACCATCAATGCAAAGATGTGCACATTCATATCCAATATATATAAACAAATAACTGCTCATTGGAGAAATGATACAGGTGTAAGTGTCACTTCTTTGTGTGTTCCCCATGACTCACCAGTATGACTCTATTGGTTGCCAGTACTGCTTGCTCGGGGCAGCAAACCATCATGGACTGTAGAATTACATCATAAGACCTTGCTTGCTAAGCATTGCATGATCATCTTCCAGGTTCCCTAAATGTCTTGGGAGCACTTCCACCTCCACCTCCCAAAAAAAAATTACATATCCCAAATTAGCAAGAATAAATCTACTTCCTGTCAGGGCATAGAATCTATAATATATTTATATTATTTCTTTAAAATCACTATCACTATCTTCCCGTTAATCATCTATTTGCTAGAGCGGGCACCAGTAATATCTCCATATGCCCTGTTTCATGCTAGTAGAACCCAAAGGCATCCGCTTGCTCCAGGAACATAGAGAGCCTCAAACCATTATATTAGGTCATGGGAATGACCTAATATAAATGTTATTGGTATTTGGCATATCAAATACAACACGAGCAGCTTGCCAGGCTTGCAGTGCGGGTAGCATACTGTTGTAGTCACCTCTAAATAAAGCATTTATAGATGAACCACATGGCCGCTAGCGGCGCGCAAGCCGGGCTGTGATAGTCTGGTCTGCTGGGTGGAGTTGTGATGAGAGGGAAGTCCGCATGTGGAAAATGGCGGGCCTCTTGGAGTAGGGGAGGGTGGTCTGGCTTGTTGTGAGGCACTGCTGGGGTGGCAGGCCAGGGCTAGAACCCACCATGCCTCCCGGACACCTCACGAGCAGCTGGGCACAGGGAGAGCAAGGAGCAGCTCTGCCCCATGTCTGAGAGTCTCTGGTTCAGCATACCTGGGCCGGATTGAAAAGAAACTGCTGCAGGGTGGGTGTCGATGATCCAGGCTGTGATAGTCTGGTCTGCTGGGTGGAGTTGTGAAGAGAGGGAAGTCCGGATGTGGAAAATGGCGGGCCCCATGGAGTAGGGGAGGGTGGTCTGGCTTGTTGTGAGGCTCTGCTGGGGTGGCAGGCCAGGGCTAGGACCTGCCATGCCTCCCGGGCACCTCATGAGCAGCTGGGCACAGGGAGAGCAAGAAGCAGCTCTGCCCCATGTCTGAGAGTCTCTGGTTCAGCATACCTGGGCCGGATTGAAAAGTTCACTAAAATTTCTCAAGAAGTTTATGAGAATTGTCATTTCTCTAGATCTTAGACTGAAATGTTTGTCAAGCTATATATAAAATTATATCTAGATGTTGCTCAGTTTGCACTTCCTTGATTACAATTGTGTTTGGACATAATTTCCGATATTTATAGTTCATTTTGTGCTGAACTATTCATCCAAGTTTCTGAATGTCTATTAATTCTTATCTGCCAGATTTTAGTACATATGTATGGCTAGAGAGAAATCATCACATATTAGTTTATGTATCCCTACTACAATGACGTTATTTCTCATTTACATGAAACACAATATAGTAATGATAACAACTTATGGTCTGTAAGATACTTACTATTTTTCTGTCTAAGAAATGTGCTTTGTGTGGTCAAGTATCCAAATATTTTTATGCTGGAACACAATTTTTTAAATTAATACACATATTGAAAGTGTCAGAAAATGTTTTATAAATAACTAATCAATCATAAAATAATTCTATTCTCTCTACAGAAACTTTAGCACTGAAGTTTTCTTTTAATTTTATTTTAGTCATTGTGATTTACAATTTCACAATATTGTCAATTCAAGGGTTTCATGCACACATCATTCACACAACAGTCACCCCCTCCACTGAATGTCAGATTTTACTCCACCTTGTCTGAGAGTCTCTCCTTCACTATATTGACACCCCCCCTTAACATTACCTCGAGCGTCACAGAAGGAATCTGCTGCCATAATAAGCTACTTTCTGTAGACTAGTTATTAAATTCTATTTCCTTTGAACATTCTTAACTTTCTATGCTTCTATCCCTTACAAAGGGCTCATTCTGAAGTCACTCTCCATGTGACTTCAATTAGACAGCTCCATTCTTGTAGCGCCTTTCTCAAGGTCTATTGAGGGTTAATGAGTCTCATCAAGTCTTGGTTCCTGATTCCAAAAGGTAGCTCTGGACAGCCTTAGGTCAAGAATTCACTACCATGCGGGCCCCCCAATCTTCCTTCCTACAACAAAATGATACTAAGAACTTTGATATTTTAGGTACAATTGTGAACAAGTTTTTTTTTAAATTTTCTCTCCTGTTACATAATTTGCACATAAAATACCATAGGTTTCTGCATGTTGATTTTGTTGTTTTCTACTTACTGTAAAAGTTTGCTGTATTAGGAGGTATTTTATTTTTTTAGAGACTATCATTTTATAAGAATAGGAAAATATCATTTGCTGTGAGGAAACGATGAGGTGTCCCACACAAAATCTGGGAGCAGTGGTCAGGTATCCCCTTCTATCCCAGGGAATTGGCGGCTAGCAGATGAAGAAAGACGCAAGAATCCAGTGAAGTTTCAAAATGCTTTACTTAACACAGGTTCTGGCATACAAGTCAGCAATAGGAACATTCCTGAGCTTAGAATTCCCAGCTGGGCTCTGGCCACATGTAGGCCAAGATGGTGGCCATCACGTGTTAAGGACATGTGGAGAAGAGACAGAGACAAAGCTCCAGCAGAAAAGGGGGGGAGAAGAGAGCAAATGACCCACCATAAAATAGAGCAGAGAGGAAGCAGCCTAGTTGTATATCTTTGGAAATGCTAACCTCCCACTGGAATGGAAAATCATAGGGGTAAAATGCCCTCAGGTAATTTCTCCAAGGACCTTACCTAGGCCCTTTGAGATGTTAATGTCGTCCAGCCAAGATCTGCCTAGAAATTGCCTTTGCAGGGTAGAGAGGAGGGTCTTCTGAGATGAGCTGTATCTCTGAATACAAAGGCATGCATCTGTACCAAAAAATATACTATAACCAGTTAAATATTTCTCCAAGCCTTCACAAGTCTCATCTTCTTTTTATGGTTGTTCCGTATGTCAGCTTCAAGTTATCAGAGAGCCATGCTTGCTTGCTTGGAGGCAAACAGCATTTCTCTCTGGTCTAATTACTTAGAGATTCAACATGGCCAGGCAAATATACTGGTAAGATCTAGCTAGTCCCATGATGATTGTGGCAGCATGACAGAATATTTAAACCAGCCAGAATATCTGATGTTGAGATCTAGAATCCATTTTGATCTGACTTTTGTGCATGGCGTTAGAAGGAGGTCTAAGTTCATTTTTTTACATGTAGCTGCCCAGTTTTCCCAGCACCATTTGTTGAAGAGGCTTTCTTTGCTCCACTTAATAGTTTTTGCTCCTTTATCGAAGTTTAAGTGGTTGTATATTTGAGAATGTGTTTCAGGATACTCAGTTCTATTCCATAGGTCTACAGGTCTGTCCTTATACCAATACCACACTGTCTTAATTACAACTGTTCTGTAGTAGAGCTTGAGGTTGGGGAAAGTGATACCTCCCATCTTCTTTTTCCCAAGGATTGCTTTAGCTATTCGTGGAGTTTTATTATTCCATACAAATTTCAGGAGTGTTTGTTCAATTTCTTTGAAGAACATCATGGGTATCTTTATAGGGACCGCATTGAATCTGTATAAAGCTCTAGGGAGTATTACCATTTTGATAATGTTGATCCTTCCGATCCATGAGCAGGGAATATGTCTCCATTTCCTCAGGTCTTCTTTTATTTCCTGAAGTAACGTTTTGTAGTTTTCTTTGTAGAGATCCTTTACATTCTTTGTCAAACTGATTCCTAGTTATTTGATTTTCTGTGGCGCAATTGTGAATGGGATAGTTTCTTTAATGTCCCTTTCTTCTCTTTTCGCTGTTTGCATATAGGAAGGCCATTGAATTTTGGGTATTGATTTTGTACCCTGCTACTCTGCTATAGGAATGCATTATTTCTAGGAGCCTCTTGGTAGAGAGTTTTGGGTTTTCCAGGTATAATATCATGTCATCTGCAAATAGTGATAACTTGGCTTCTTCCCTTCCTATCTGGATGCCCTTAATGTCTTTTTTCTTCCCTGATTGCTATAGCAAGTACTTCCAGTACTATATTGAATAGAAGTGGTGAGAGCGGGCAGCCTTGTCTTGTCCCTGATCTTAAGGGGAAGGCTTTCAGTTTTTCCCCATTGAGAATGATGCTCGCTGTGGGCTTGTAGTAGATGGCCTGGATTATCTTGAGGAAGGTTCCTTCAATCCCCATTTTACGGAGAGCTTTCATCATGAACGGGTGTTGGATCTTGTCAAATGCCTTCTCTGCATATATTGATATAATCATATGGTTTTTATTTTTCTTTTTGTTGATATGATGTATTATGTTGATTGACTTGCAAATGTTGAACCATCCTTGCATTCCCGGGATGAATCCCACTTGGTCATGGTGTATAATCTTTTTGATGACTCTTTGGATTCTATTTGCTAGTATTTTGTTGAAGATCTTAGCATCTGTATTCATCAGGGAGATTGGTCTGTAGTTTTCCTTTTTGGTGGCATCTTTGTCTGCTTTGGGTATCAGGGTGATATGTGCCTCATAAAAGCTATTTGGGAGCGTTTTTGTTTCTTCAATTTGTAGAATAAATGGTCATATATAATGCCACATTCATACTCTCCTCCTCCTATCTACAAAATGACCTTGAGTAGGCAATCCAGGCCAGATGCAGAGGCTCTGGGCAGGTGTACTGCAACAATTTGAAAATAGTGGTAGCTTGACTTCATTTTTTAATATGAACCACCTTCATAGCTTTTTCGAACCTAACAGCTATAGCAGAAATTTCCAATACTCTGCCGAATGTTAATAGTGGTAGTAGATACTTCTTATTGTGCCTTATGCCTCACTCAAGCGAGAGAAGTTTTGGAGTTATGACCTCCATCAACAATCCAGAGTCAGGGAAGCTGTCTGGTTAGCCAAGACATCGAAAATCAGATGGGCTGGACATGTGTGATTTGGAGATGACCGCTGAACTAGAGCCATTACTGATTGTATCCTACAGGACGTCAAAGATCACATGGCCACCCACCTACAAGATGGTCAGACTTCTTCATCAAGTCCCTGAATGAAAGGTTTGAGGCTCTTGGTATTCCTGAAGCAAGCAGATGCCATTGGGCTACAATGGCACGTGATAGGGTCAGGAAGGTAAACCAGCCACATGATAGAGTCCAATGGAAATGTTACTGGCACCTGTTCGAGCAAATTAATGAATAATAGGATGTCAAGTGATCAAGTGAACCTAGAAGAAAGACTTTTAAATTATGACCATTGAGTATATTGTTGGTTTTGGATCTGAGGTAAATGTTTTAACTATATAAAGTCCTTTCTATCTCTATTATATTGAAAGGTATTATCAATGCATCGTGGATCTTGTCATTTTATTCTCTGCATATATTGATATAATTATATGATTTTTTAATTTTAATTGCAGTCATATGTTGTATTGTTGACTGACTTCTATATATTAAGCCATTCTTAGATCCTTAGTGTTGGAGTACACAGTCTGATCACAGCTGCCCAGAATCTCCATCTTGCCTAGAGTTAACTCCTGCAGGCTATGTTGTAGATAGTGGCATGAAAACTGGTTTACTCTGTGTATCTCTATGTGGCAGAGTATCTTACCATGTATTCTATGTTAGCTGGTATAAATATTTCCTCTAATTCTTCACAGATCCCCTCATAGGACTGGAATATCTTACCAGAGTTTGTCTGGTTGGGTTGAATCCTCTTTTAAATATAATTCAGCCATAATTAAATCAAAGAGAAATTCTGTTTGCCTCCTGGCAAGTGAGTGTGACTCTCAGTAAATTCTAAAGAGAGAGGGGCTCTCTTAAATTCTAAAGACTGGTAGTACCCTGAACTCCCTGAATATAAGGATCTCATAAGGTTGAAGAAATGTATACTTAGTTGGAGAATATTAATGGTATATAGGCCTTTTGTATTAATTCTGAGACACAGTGTATCTCAGATGCCCTTCCCTGTTGGGTGACACACCCTGCTTTAAGCTTCAGCTACAATTAACTTACAACCCCTTCCAGCTCAGCTAGGGAGATGTTTTTCTTTGTTTTAATATTTTATTATTCAACCATGAGATTACAAAGATGTCCATGTTTGGGTTTCAGTCATACAGTGTTCCAGCACCCATCCCTCCACCAGTGTCCATTTCCCACCACCAATGTCCCCGATTCCCTCCCCCATACCATAGCCTGTCTCTATGGTAGGTTCTTTATCTCTTTTGTCTCTTTCTCTTAGAGAGAGACTCTTTTTTTTGTTTCCATTTTTTTTTTTTATTTATTTTAATTTTTTATTTTTACAATTACAAAGATACACAATTAAAAAAGTTCATTTTGGGTTTTGGTCATACACACTATTCCAGCACCCATCCCACCACCAGTGCCCATCTCCCACCACCAACGTCCCCAGTTCCCTCCCCCCTTGCCCAGCTGTCCTCCATGGCAGTTCTTTATTTCTTTCCCTTTCTCTCTCTTTCTCTTTTCCTTCCTTTCCAGACTATGGATTACAGAACATACATTAAAGGATTGTCATGTGTATCTTTTTGCCTCTATTTAATACTCAGTTCTAGGTTGGCATTAGTACCCTCAACAATTGTTAGCACACTGTTCCATTTTCTGTCTTACCTGGCCTCTGACTTCCACATGATTGTGATAATTTCCACCTTTGACAAGACCTCCTGAAATATGTTTCACTTGACCTTGGATATTGGTATCATAATATGTACATATATTTATGTTATGCAAATTAATGCAGTCACTCTGTATCTGTCTCTCTCCTTCTGGCTAATTTCACTCAACATAATCTTCTCCATGTCCATCCATTTATAGGCAAATTTTATAACTTCATTTTTCCTAACAGCTGCATAGTATTCCATTGTGTAGATGTACCAAAGCTTCTTTATCCAGTCATCGATTTTCAGGCACTTTGGTTGCTTCCAGATTCCGGCTATTGTGAATAATGCTGCTATGAACATAAAAGTAGGGATGGTGCTTCAGCTGCTTATTTTTTGGTTTCCCAGAGTAGATTCCCAGGAGTGGTATGGCTGGGTCAAATGGGAGTTCAATTTTTTAGTCTTTGGAGGAATGTCCATATTGTTTTCCAGAAAGGCTGTACCAGCCAGCATTCCCACCAACAATGGATTAGTGTCCCCTTTTCCCCACATCCTCGCCAGCACTTGTTGTTCTTGCTCTTTTGAATATGTGCCAGTCTCTGTGGTGTAAAGTGGTATCTCATTGTTGTTTTGATTTGCATCTCTCTGATGATTAGTGATGATGAGCATTTTTTCATATGTCTTCTTGCCATTCGAATTTCTTCCCTTGCTGAAGTTTCTGTTCATTTCTTCTCCCCATTTTTTGATGGGGTTGTTTGTTTTCTTCTTGTAAAGTTCTACCAGTGCCTGATATATCCTGGATATTAACCCCTTATCAGATGGGTATTGGGTGAATATTCTTTCCCATTCTGTGGACTGCTTTTATATCTTAGTCACTGTTTCTTTTGAGGTGCAGAAGATTTTTAGTTTTGTGTAGTCGCATATGTTTATCTTTTCTTCTAGTTGCTTTGTTAGTGATGTTTTACCTTTGAAGATGCCTTTAGTTTCAATGTCATGGAGGGTTTTCCCCATATTTTCTTCAATGTACTTTATGGATTCAAATCTGATATTGAGATCTTAAATCCATTTTTCATCTGATTTTTGTGCATGGTGTTAGACACAGGTCCAAATTCATTTTTTTACATGTTGCTGCCCAGTTTTCCCAATACCACTTGTTGAAGAGGCTTTCCTTACTCCATTTTAGACTCATTGCACCTTTATCAAAGATTAAATGATCATGTGTTTGAGGTTGGGTGTCAGGGTACTCAATTCTATTCCATAGGTCCACAGGTCTGTTTTTATTCCAATACCATGCTGTTTTAATTACTACTGCCTTGTAGTACAGTTTGAAGTTGGGAAAGGTGATGCCTCCCATCTTCTTTTTCCCAGAAGATTGCTTTAGCTATCCTTGGGGGTTTATTGTTCCATACAAATTTCAGGAGCCTTTGGTCAATTTCTTTGAAGAATGTCATGGGTATCCTTATGGCGACTGCATTGAATCTGTACAGAGCTCTAGGGAATATTACCATTTGACAATGTTGATTCTCCCCATCCATGAGCAGGGAATATGTTCCTCTTTCCTTGTGTCCTCTTTTATCTCTTGGAGCAGTGTCTTGTAGTTTTCTTTGTACAGGTCCTTTACACACTTGGGTAAGTTGATTCCTAGGTATTTGATTTTCTGTGGCACAATTGTGAATGGAATTGTTTCCTTAATATCTCCTTTCTTCTCTTTCATTATTTGTATATAGGAAAGCCACTGACTTTTTGGGTGTTGATTTTGTACCCTGCCACTCTACTCTATGAGTCTATTGTTTCTAGGAGTTTTTTGGTAGAGAGTTTAGGGTTCTCTAGGTATAATATCATGTCATCTGCAAATAATGATAGCTTGACTTCTTCCTTGCCTATCTGGATGCCCTTGATGTCCTTTTCTTCTCTGATTGCTATGGCAAGTACTTCCAGTACTATATTGAATAAAAGAGGTGAGAGGGGGCAACCTTGTCTTGTCCCTGATCTCAGGGGGAGGCTTTCCACTTTTCCCCATTTAAAATGATGCTTGCTGTGGGCTTTTGGTAGATGGCTGTAACTATCTTGAGGAAAGTAGCTAGGGAGATTTCGAATCAACTCTGCACTTGTACAGCCAAAAGGCCCACCTAAAGTGCTGCATTTCAATAGAGTTGTTTACCAGTCTTCAACTCTAGATAGCAGAACCCATGATGGGCCAGGCTGGGAAGTTTTGGTGTATTTCTATCTATAAAATAAGTTGGGAGAATGGAGAAGCTCTCCTTTGCCATTTTGGCTTCCCTTGGCTTCTGCCTTTCTGTTCTCTGTTGGGCTTCAACACATGGTGGCAGCCATCTTGGACTACACATGGCTGATGCCCAGCTGGGAACCCAAATTCTGGGGTTTCCTCTGTTCTTGGATTGTATGTTAGAACCTGTGATAGTAAAGCCTTTTTAAAAACTGGGCTTGATTCTGAGTTTTCATCCATTCCCTAATGGCTTTGGAGGTAGAAGTGAACTTGCTTCCTAGTAATGTTTGGGACCTCGCAGTTCCCCAACACTTCCCCACTCTATATAGAGCCTGCAGGGAACATTCAACGGCAGATCTTGGCTAAGGCAAAATTAAAATTTCAATAGCCTAGTTCAGAGGAGCATCTTTGGGAAGCTCACCTGAGAGAATTGACCTTGACTGAGACCCATTGTTGTGGGCCTGGATGAGGGTAAGGGGATATAAATGTAGTTTCCTTTTTCCTTTTGCTCTCTCTGTCAGCTGTGTTCTCTCTGTTGGCTGCACACTCTGCCTGTTTGGGTCTAAGCATGTGGTAGTGTTCATGTTGGCCTAGAATTCTTAACCTCCCATCTAGAACTTAAAGTTTGGGATTTTGCTCATATTGAATTGTATACCAAAACCTGTGTAAGTAAAAACTTTTGAAACTTTACTGAATTTGCAAGTCTGTGTCTTTTGTCTTTGTCCACTGTCCACTGATCCCCTGGGGCAGAAGGGTTTCCTGTCCTACTCCCCAATACTGTTGGAACACACAGCTGGACCCTGAGCAGCGAAGTAGTGCCACACCTATGATAGATGCATCTTGCTTATGGAGTTTTTAAAGTATTATTGAATTCAGTTTGCTTATGTTTTATTAAGCACCTTTTCATCTATATTGACCAAGGTATAGGTTTATAGTTTTCATTTTTCCATTTTAGGAAATGCATTCTGTATCAGTACAGTGTTTTACCAATAAAACCTATTTGGAAATGTTCCTATTGAACTTTCAGGAATAGCCTGAAAAAGATTAGAAGTAGATCTTATTTAAATATTTGAAAAAAATAACTTTTCCAGTGAACCAATAAGGACCTCAATTTTTGCTTTAGATGACAATTTCGATGACTATTTCAGTTTCCTTGATAGCAATTGATTAGTTTAGATACTCTGATTTCCCTTGGCTCAGTTGTGGAAGTCCAAAATATCGTTTATTTCTTCTATGTTCTAAAATCTCAGTGCAAAGTATTTTTATAGTAATAAAGGATTGTGTTATGTTATTGTGATATATTCCCTTTTATTTCTCATTCTGCTTATTGGGTATTCTCTTTTTTTTTTGAGATACGCTGACGATTTGTCAATTTCAGTTAAAAATAAGCTTTTGATTTATTGATAATTTGAATTTTTTAGTATCTATTTCATTGATTTCAGATCTAAGTTTTATTACTTATTTCTGTATCCTTGCTTGGGTACCTTGTTTTTTTCTAACTGCCTAAGTTGTGCTATTTTTCTATTGCTCATAAAGGACAAACAATGGCATTGTTGTATTTGTATAAAAGAACATAGATACTGCATTTTGAGAGACTATAGTGTGAAGGAGTGATCATTCTTTTTTAAATTTTAATAATTTTATTATTATTTTATTTATTTATTTTTTAATATTTTATTATACCACCGTTCGATATAGTTACAAAGATGTTCATAAGATATTTATATTTGGGTAGGAATGATCATTCTTTAATGATTGATAAAGTACATCATTAAGAACTCTCACTTCTACTTCTAGATATTTATATACCTAATGAGGGACAATTAATATATATAAAAAATCTGACAACAGACCTGAGGGAAGGCGTTGACAGTAACACAATAATAGTTTAAGACTGTAACACTATCCTGTAACCTCTATATAGGTAAACTAAGCAAAAATTAGCACTAAATATTGGCCTTGAAAAAAGAAACAGTCGACATGAACCAGTTCCAAATATTGAGTATACGTAATTCTCCAGTACACAAGGACATTTTCCAAGACAGACTGATGATAGGTCATAAAAAGTAGTTCTATAAAATCAATATGATATTAATTCATTAATTTTCCTCTCTGGCAAGGGTGTGCTAAAAATAAAAATCAATTATAAATGAAAATGAGCAATAAACTAAAATCACTTTTAAATTAAACAACTCATTGCTGATAACCATTGAGTAACGGGTAAATCAAAAGTAAACATAAATATTTCTGAAAACAAATGAAAATGAAGACCTGAGTTATCAGAATAAAGGAAATACAGAAATTTCATATGCTTACTTGTTATATATATTTTATCTAGATATCCTTTCTATGTTTTATCTATATATTTCTTATTATATTATTTTCTGTATATAAGAATATATAAAAAATCTATTTCAGGTAGACTTAATCTGTTAACTAATTACTCAAAATATATTTTTGCTTAATTTCTGACTATTTTACACAAAACTACTCAGAATTCCTAAATGAAAATTAACATATGGAATATCACCATGTCCAACTCAAATAAATAAATTGCTGTACATATGATTTCAGCGACATATTCTGAACTAGTCTAAATCAAAGTGACTATTTCTCTTTATTTTTTTTTAATTTTGGTTTTTTGGTCACACCTGGCAATGCTCAGGGGTTTCTCCTGGCTCTGCACTCAGGAATAACTCCTGACTATGCTCAGGGGACCATATGGAACCATATGGGATACCAGGGATCAAACCCAGGTCAGCCATGTGAAAGGCAAATGCCCTACCCACTGTGCTATTATTCCAGCCACTGTTCAAAGAAAAAATAACAGAATTAATGCACTAATTTTATTTTAGTAATAATTTAAAAATAATTTAACAAAAATTAAAAAATCATATATACAGCTATTTTCATTATAACATAATTCTAATTTTGGCAAGCACATAAACATTCCCAGGATGAATTTACACTTTGCAGGTAGCAATTTTTGTCTTAGGTAGGAAGCTAAAATGTTTGCTTTTCTTTTACACACCATGAAAGGAGAAAGGTCTTCTTGTAAATATAAAAGATAATGATGTTTACCCAAAGATTTCAAGAGTTATATTTCTTTGAAAAATTGCCTGAAATCCTTGTCAAAGATCAAAGCATGCCTCTACAAAGCACATTTGAATAATGCGTGATCTGAAGGGATTTGTACTTATCTTATCTCTGCTATTAGTAGAGCTTTTTTCTAATATTACTCATTTTTTTTAAAATTTATACTTTGAGCAGTAACTTAAGAACAAATAAAAGTGATAACATTCTGTTGTGTGCAGAAAGAATTGAGAGCAAGCTGCTAGACATTTTTGGTTTACACTGACTTGTGTTAAATAGCAGTTTCTTATTGTTTAGTTAAGTCCCAAATTGTCACAGTCATACACCTTTGAATGCACAGTTAACTGGACTGAAGCTACCAGATATGCATGTACTGCTACAGAAGTGGTTTTCTCTTAATTGGAAAATAAGAGTCATGTAAAAATGAAGTTCCTCTGCACAGATAACCTAGACTGGAAAGCTAGCTACAATCAGCTCGTTACTATGCATCTCACATTCCTCTCCCAGGACAGCTGAATGGCCTATGCATGTCTTCAAGGTAATGCCAATAATCACAAAAGAAGCCAAGAAATATAAAAAGCCACGGAAATCTACATAGAAATGACATACCTTTATTTCTGCCCAGTCTTTCGGCAGAAAATGCTCTGTAATGTTGTGATTTATAAGAACACATTTAGTCAGTTAGAGGACCTAAAGAAACACATTCTAATTGGCTTTATACAGAGTCTCCAACTTAGAACTCCTCAAATCCCTGAAATTTTTAAGTGCTAAGAATGTTCAGGGTGTCTTTGGGGGATAAAGTGGATTTTGAAACTCTTAATGATGGGTCTGGTTTCCAGAAGAACCATATAATTAAAGGTTGCAACATTACAATATTACTTTATGCTTTGGGCGGAGCATACTCATTAGAGCTCAGAGTTACTTCTGGCTTTTTACTCAAGAATTATTCATAGCAGTGTTTGTGGAACCATCTGGGATTCCAAGGATTGAAGCCAGATTTGCTATGTGCAAGGCAGACTCCCTAACCTGCTGTACTATCACTCTTGTCCTAAAGGATTGCATCTTTTAATCCCATCCATCTGACCCAAGGAAAGAATAAAATGGCTAAAAGTTTTATTATAAAAACCACCAATGATTTTATAAATCACAGTTAAATTATGCAGCCTACATAGAAAACCAAAAAGAGTTTTAGTAGAACTGTTGACCTGGTGATCATTAGATTTAACAACAACAATCCGAGTCTGGAGAGGGTTTATATATGCTTTGCTCTTTCCAACTCACACTACCCTATTAGTAATTTCCATCCGGATTATATCCTTTCTTTATAAACCAGCCATTTTCAGTAACAGTAACTAAAATGGTGCTCTGAGTTGTTTATATGGTTCTAGAGAACCAACTGAATGCCAATAAGAGTTGTAGGAACCTCTGATATATAGTTAGACCTTGAAAAAATGATAGCAGTCTGGACTTTTGTTCAGAGTTTGTCTTATGGAACTAAGACCTTAAACTGTGAAATAAGACCTTAAACTGTGACTTAAACTTTAACTGTTTTAAATTTGAGAATTGATATTGGTGTTCAGAAAATTGCTTTTCAAATGTGTGGGGACTAAGTACCCATATTTAAAATTGGATAACAAAACCTCTTAACAAGGATCTATTCAAATTTAATCACTCTGAATAGTCTCCTCAGAAAGAGAATTCTTTTGTTACCAAAAATAATTTGAATATACTTGTTCACTTTATTTGAGGAATAGGAAATACATTAATGGTATTAATATTAATTCCTATTCCTTGAGGTCGGCAGAGCTTGGCAAGCTACCTGTGTCGTATTTGATATGCCAAAAACCAATAACACTTATAGACCTCATTCCCATGACCTGAAGGAATGGTTTGAGGCTCTTCATGTTCCTGGAATGAGCAGTTGCCCTTGGGCTACACTAGCATGTAACAGGATGTATGGAGATGTTACTGGTGCATGCTCAAGCAAATCCATGAACAACGGGAAGACAAGTGATACAAGTGATTCCTTGAGGAATAGGAAATACATTAATGGTATTAATACTTCAAAACTCTTTCTATAAATCTTGCCAGTGATATAATCGTATTAAATAATGCTACCACAATGTACATAAGAGAGCACAAGACATCCTAGTTTCCTTACAAATACACACACACATATATAAATATCATAAATATCACATGCAAATATACACACTATATATATATTTATATATACATATACATATATCAATACCTATTATTAAGGGCATTATCACAGAATAACTTCCCAAATATGACATCTTACAGTCTTTCAAGTTGTTTTTTCTTTTAAGAGTGTCTGTGCTGCCTAACACTTGAGGTATCATGCAGTATTTATATGTTAGCACAGCACAATTATTTTATCTCCTGGTTTATGGACAAGTTATTCTACATCAAGTTTCTTTTATTTTTTTAATTTTGTATTATACCACTATGAGACATACAATTAAAAGGTATTCATAATTGGTTCTTGGTAATACAGTATTCCAGCACGCATCCCTTCACCACTGCCCCATTTCCATCACCAATGTAAACTACCCCTCCCGCCCACCCCCCAGGCTGCCTAAATAGAGGCACCCCCGTTTCCTCTCTTTCTCTCTGTCTCTCTCTGTCTCTGCATTTCTCTCCCTCTTCTTTTTACACATTGTGGCTAGCCCTGCAGATATTTAGAGTTTATCACTTAAGTCTCTTTGTGTATATTCAGTGGTGAGTTTTAATCTGCCATTACCGCTTTCCCATATTTAGTAAAACACTGGTATCTATTTATATCCTATTAATGAATGCAGTCATTCTATATCTGTCCTTTTCTTTCTGACTAATTTCACTCAGCATGATAGTCTCCGTGTCCATCCATTTACAGGTAAATTTCATAATTTCATCTTTTCTGACAGCTGCATAGTATTCCATAGTGTAGATGAACCACAGTTTCTTTAGCCAGTCCTCTGTTCTAGGGCATTTAGGTTGTTTCCAGATTCTAGCTATAGTGAATAGCGCAGAGATGAATAAAGAAGTACAGATAGTGTTTCTGCTATGTGTTCTTTGTTGTCACGGGTATATTCCCAGCAGTGCTGTTGCTGGATCAAATGAGAGCTCAATATCTAGTTTTAGGAGGAATGCCCATATTGTTTTGCAAAAGGGCTAGACCAGTTGGCACTCCCACCAACAGTGGATGAGAGTCCCTTTTCCCCACATCAAGGCCAGCACCAGTTATTCTTGCTGTTTTGGATGTGTGCCAGTCTCTGTGGTGTGAGATGGTACCTCATTGTTGTTTTGATTTGCATCTCCCTGATGATTAAAGATGAAGAGCACTTTTTCATATGCCTTTTGGCCATTCGAATTTCTCTTTTTGGAAGCTTCTGTTCATTTCTTCTCCCTATTTGTTGATGAGGTTGGCTGTTTTTTTTTGTGAAGTGCTACCAGTGCCTGATATATCCTGGATATTAACCCCTTGTCAGATGGGTATTGGGTGAATATCCTTTCCCACTCTGTGGATTGTCTTTGTATCTTGGTCACCATTTCTTTTGAGCTGCAGAAGCTTTTCAATTTTATATAATCCCATTTATTTATCTTTGCTTCCATTTGCCTGGTCAGTGGTGTGTCATCTTTAAAGATACTTTTAGTTTTGATGCCATAGAGCATTTCTCCTATGTTTTCTTCGATGTACCTTATAGATTCATGTCTTATTTTGAGGTCTATAATCCATTTTGATCTGACTTTTGTGCATGGCATTAGAAGGAGGTCGAAGTTCAATTTTTTACATGCAGCAGCCCAGTTTTCCCAGCACCATTTGTTGAAGAGACTTTCTTTGCTCCACTTAATATTTTTTACCCCTTTATCAAAGATTAAGTGGTTGTATATTTGAGAGTCGATTTCAGGATATTCAGTTCTATTCCATAGGTCTACGGGTCTGTCTCTATACCAATACCACACTGTCTTAATTACAACTGCTCTGTAGTAGAGCTTGAGGTTGGGGAAAGTGATACCTCCCATCTTCTTTTTCCCAAGGATTGCTTTAGCTATTCGTGGGGGTTTATTATTCCATACAAATTTCAGGAGTGTCTGTTCAATTTCTTTGAAGAACATCATGGGTATCTTTATAGGGACCGCATTGAATCTGTATAAAGTTCTAGGGAGTATAACCATTTTGATAATGTTAATCCTTCCAATCCATGAGCAGGGAATGTGTCTCCATTTCCTCAGGTCCTCTTTTATTTCCTGAAGTAATGTTTTATAGTTTTCTTTGTAGAGAACCTTTACATTCTTTGTCAAACTGATTCCAAGGTATTTAATTTTCTGCGGCACAATTGTGAATGGGACAGTTTCTTCAATGTCCCTTTCTTCTCTTTCGCTGTTTGCAAATAGGAAGGCCATTGACTTTTGGGTATTGATTTTGTACCCTGCCACTCTACTATAGGAATGTATTATTTCTAGGAACCTCTTGGTAGAGTGTTTCGGGTTTTCCAGGTATAATATCATGTCATCCGCAAATAGTAACAACTAGGCTTCTTCCCTTCCTATCCAGATGCCCTTAATGTCTTTTTTCTTTCCTGATTGCTATGGCAAGTACTTCCAGTACTATATTGAATAGAAGTGGTGAGAGTGGGCAGCCTTGTCTTTTCCCTGATGATAAGGGGAAAGCTTTCAGTTTTTCCCCATTGAGAATGATGCTCGCTGTGGGCTTGTACCAGATGGCCTGGATTATATTGAGGAAAGATTCCTTCAATCCCCATTTTACTGAGAGCTTTTGTCATGAACAGGTGTTGAATCTTGTCAAATGCCTTCTCTGCATCTATTGATATGACCATATGTTTTTTTATTTTTCTTTTGTGTTGATATGATGTATTATATTGATTGACTTGTGGATGTTGAACCATCCTTGCATTCCCGGGATGAATCCCACTTGGTCATGGTATATAGTTTTTTGAATGACTCTTTGGATTCTATTTGCTAGTAGTTTGTTGAAGATCTTAGCATCTGTGTTCATCAGGGAGATTGGTCTGTAGTTTTCCTTTTTTTGTGACATCTCTGTCTGCTTTGGGTATCAGGGTGATATGTGCCTCGTAAAAGCTATTTGGGAGTGTTTCTGTTTCTTCAATTTGCCGGAAGAGCTTGAAAAGAATTGGGAGTAGGTCCTCTTTAAAAGTTTGGTAGAATTCACTGGAGAATCCATCTGACCTGGGCTTTTGTGTTTGGGGAGACTTTTGATTACCGATTCCATCTCCTCGATGGACATAGGTTTGTTGAGGTATTCCAAATCTTCTTGTTGCAGACTTGGGAGGCTGCAGGAATTCAGGATTTTGACCATTTCTTCTAGGTTCTCTTGTTTCGTGGCATACAGGCTCTCATTGTAATCTCTGATGATCTTTTGAATTTCTGTGGTTTCTGTTGTGATGTCCCCATTTTCATTTCTGATTCTATTTATTTGGGTTCTCTCGTTTCCTTTTCTTACAAGTCTTGCAAGTGGTTTGTCAATCTTTTTTTATTTTTTTAAAGAACCAGCTTTTGGTTTCGTTGATCTTCTGGATTGTTTTTTGACATTCCATCTTATTGATTTCTGCTCTAAGTTTTATTACTGCTTTCTTTCTGCTTGGGTTGGGCTCCTTTTTGTTGCTCACTCTCTAAGATCTTAAGCTGTGAAGTCAGACTGTTTGTGATGGCCTTTTCTTCTTTTCTCATGAATGCTTGAAGAGCTATGAACTTGCCTCTTAACACTGCTTTTGCTGTATCCCACAAGCTCTGGTAATTGGTGTGTTCAGTCTCATTTGTTTCCAGGACTCTTTGGATTTCCTGGTCGATTTCTTTTATGACTTGCTGGTTGATCAGCAGTGAGCTGTTTAGTTTCCAGGTACTTGGTATTGGTCTCCGTTTTTGTGTACAATTAACTTCTATTTTCCGTGCATCATGGTCTGAAAAAACAGTTGGCACAATTTCTATCTTCTTGATTTTATGGAGGTATGATTTATGGCTCAGCATATGATCTATTTTGGAGTATGGTCCATGTGCACTGGAGAAAAAGTGTATTCAGCTTTTTTGGGGATGAAATGCCCTGTATATGTATACCAGCCCTCTTTCTTCCATCTCTTCTTTTTAGGGCCAATATTTCCTTGGTAAGTTTCAAACTTGTTGATCAATCCAGGGTTGATAGAGCAGTGTTGAAGTCTCCAACTACAGTTCTGTCGCTGTCAATGCTCTTTGAAGTCTATTAGTAGTTGTTTTAGGTATTTTGCTGGTCCCTCGTTGGGTGCATATATGTTTAATAGTGTGATTTCTTCCTGATATATGTATCCCTTGACTATTAAGAAGTGAACTTCACTGTCCCTTCTGACCTATTTAGTCTGAATTCTATATTGTCGGATAAGAGTATGGCTACCCCAGCCTTTTTGGATGGGTTGTTTGAGTGAAGGATTGTTTTCCAGCCTTTTATTTTGAGCCTGTCTTTGCTCCAATTGTTCAGATGTGTTTCCCTGAAGGCAGCAGGATATCAGATTCAATTTTTTGATCCATTTTGCCACTCTGTGTCTCTCTAACTTGTGCATTTAGACCATTGATATTGAGAGAGATTATTGTCATGGGATTTTTTGCCATCTTTCTTTATAGGTTGTTTGTTCTTTTGGGTTTTTGTCTGGTCTTAGAGTAGATCATTCAGTCCTTTTTAAGGTTGGTTTTGAGTTTACAAAGTTCCTAAGCTGTTGTTTATCCAAGAAGTTGTATATCTGTACTTCAAATCTGAGTGAGAGTTTAGCCGGATAAAGAATTCTTTTTTTTTTTCTTTTTTTTTTTTTTTTGCTTATACTTTTTTTTTTAATTTTTTTTATTTTTACAATTACAAAAGATATACAATTAAAAAGTTCATATTTGGGGTTTTGGTCATACAGTGTAGCAGCACCCATCCCGCCACCAGTGCCCATCTCCCACCACCAACGTCCCCGGTTCCCTCCCCCTCCCCCCAGCCCCTCTTCCATGGCAGGTTCTTTATTTCTTTCCATTTCTCTATCTTTCTCTTTTCCTTCCTCTCCAGACTATGGATTACAAAACATACATTAAAGGGTTGTCATGTGTATCCTTTTGCCTCTATTTAATGCTCAGTTCTAGGTTGGCATTAGTACCCCTCACAATTGTTAGCACACTGTTCCATTTTCTGTCTTACCTAGCCTCTGACTCCCACACGTTTGTGATAATTTCCACCTTTGACAGGACCTCCTGATGTATGTTTCACTTGACCTTGGATATTGGTATCATAATATGTACCTATATATTTATGTTATGCAGATAAATGCAGTCATTCTGTAACTGTCTCTCTCCTTCTGGCTAATTTCGCTCAACATAATCTTCTCCATGTCCATCCATTTGTAGGCAAATTTTATAACTTCATTTTTCCTAACAGCTGCATAGTATTCCATTGTGTAGATGTACCAAAGCTTTTTATCCAGTCATCTATTTTCGGGCACTCGGGTTGCTTCCAGATTCTGGCTATTGTGAATAATGCTGCTATGAACATAAAAGTAGGGATGGTGTTTCCGCTGCGTATTTTTGGTTTCCCAGAGTAGATTCCCAGGAGTGGTATGGCTGGGTCAAATGGGAGTTCAATTTCTAGTCTTTCTTGCTGAGGCATTAATTTAATTGTTTTTTTTTTTTTACTGTATCCCACCACTGCCTTCGGGCTTGGACGGTCTCTTCTGAGAAGTCTGCTGAAAGTCGAATGGATCCTCCTTTGTATACAATTTTTCTTCGTTGCTCTTTCTGCCTGAAGAATTATGTCTCTGTCTTTGGCATCCATAACTTTGACTAGGATGTGTCTTGGGGTCTTTCTATTGGGGTCTCTTCTTGCTGGTATGCATCGGGCT
>JAJIBD010027026.1:0-104256 GCA_021461705.1 Cryptotis parvus
AATTTGATTTCCCAAGTATTACCAGCTGAAGTTAAAGGCAAGGGAGCAGAACAAGTAACAGAGAAATAAAACTGCGTGATCCAGTGGGATGAAAAACTCTTTAAAAGTAATGAGTATTTTATTGTTGGAGGGAATGTCGACTTGTACAACCTTTCTGGAAAACAATATGGACATTCCTCCAAAGACTAGAAATTGAGCTCCCTTTGACCCAGCTATACCACTCCTGGGAATATACCCTGGGAATCCAAAACACACAGCGGAAACACAATCCACACTTTTATTTTCATAGCAGCACTATTCACAATAGCTAGAACCTGGAAACAACCAGTATGCCCAAGAACTGATGACTGGATAAAGAAACTGTGGTACATCTACACAATAGAATACTATGCAGCTGTTAGGAAAAATGAAGTTATGAAATTTGCCTATAAATGGATGGACATGGAAAGGATCATGTTGAGGGAAATTAGTCAGAAGGAAAGAGAGAGACATAGAATGACTGCATTTATTTGCATGACATAAATATATCAGGTGGTCTTACCAAAAGTGAAAATTACTGCAAACGTGAGGGACTCAGAGGTTAGGTAAGACAAAGAAGGGAATATGTGTGAATAAATGTCGAAAGGACTGATACCAACACAGAACTGAGCATTAAATACAGGCAAAAAATGCACATGATGGCTTCCAAGTGTATGTAGTGCAACCCACAATGTGTAGGAGAAGGAAGGGAGAGAGAGGGGAGAGAAAAGAATAAAGAGCCTGCCATTTAGGCAGGCTATTGGAGGGAGAGGGAATTGGGAACATTGGTGGTGGGAAATGGGCACTGCTGGAGGGCGGGTGCTGGAATACTGTGTGACCCAAACCTCCAAACATGAACAACATTGTAATTGTATATCTCACAGTGGTATAATAAAATGTTTAATTAAAAAATGATATGTCCTTGTGTGCTACAGACCACACCACATATGGTCCCTTGAACAGTGCCAGAAGTGACTCCTGCAGAGTCAAGATTAAGCCCGAGCACTATGAGGTGTGTCCCCCAAAACAAAATAAAGTAAAAACTTGAGAAATAAAAATGTTACATAAAAGGACATATATAAGTTCTTCCAGATGCATTTATAAGATATTGTCTATTATTTTGTCTTAAAGCTAGTTATCTAAAAATAAGTAAAAGTTAACTCAATATTAAAAGGAAAGACCAGAAATTTTATAAAAGTTATCAAAATTGTAAGGAATCTCTCTATAATCTCTCTCTATATAAACACACATGTATATGTGTGTTGTGTATATGTGTGTATATATATGTATGTATATACATATATACATTGTACCTGAAATGTATCTATATATTGTACCTGAAAATATTGCTATCTTTTTTTTTGTTTTATATATACATATACATGTGTACAATACCATTTTCACCAACTGTATTAGGTGACCCATAAGAAATTGGCAGATTTAGGACAAAAATAAGTCATCCCTGATGAAACTGAACTTTGTGTTAACTAACTGAAAACCCAAAAATGTTGATTATTTAATGTAAAGGATATTATAATGGACAATAAACCAAGACCTAGGAAAGTTAATGGCCAACATTTACATTGGCTGTTGTTTAGGCCAATTTATATATGACTGGTTTTCAGATCAAGATTACTTTATCTGAACACCAGTCTTGCATGATAGCAAAGTCAGGTTTTTTCTCTTAACTTGAAAGACAATTGGCCTTTTGTTTCATGACATGTTTTAGTTTACTGGAAGAGGATCAATCATATCCACAGAGACAGCAATTTGCTTCTCTCCATCAGTTTTAATGTCACACTCCTTCAAAAATTTCCCAAGTAAAGACTTTCAAAATATGTTGTCACCAAGTCACCCTACGACTTGACATATACAATTAACTCTATCATCAACTATCTACATTTTGTTGTAACAATGCAAATTTCTTCCTGTGTTCCCATAGCCTAAGTGCTGCACTCTTTTAGCCTATAATGTGTACTTTCCCGGAATTCTTCTAATTCTATTTATGGCAATTTGGCAATATTTCTGTATTCTCTATTTGCTAATAACATATCCTGTGTTTTTATTTTAAAATTTGATATATTCTGAGTAACAGGCTAATTTTTATCACAAGAACTTTCAGATTCATGAATACAACATATAAAGCTATATTACTTAAAGTGAAATGGAGGAAGATAAACTTGTAATAATTGAGAGGAACTATAAGATAGAAGCCAAATATTTTTTGTCTTTATTTTGCTTTTTTGGACCTTATTTCTGTTCAGGAATACTTAATTGTTTAGCTACTAAACATGCAAAATCTTAAGCTTCCAGTTGATTTTTTAATGGTAAATCCGAGAGTCTAGTCTACAATTGTTACTGGTTTTTGGCATATCAAATATGACATGGGTAGCTTGCCAGGCTCTGCCATACAGGTGGTACTACTCTTGTAGAAGCCTCTTAGCTTGTGCATGTATTGATGAACCTGAAGCCACACAAGGCAGGAAAAGATCAGCTTTTCTGCTGGGTGGAGCTCTGATGAGCTATGGGAGTGCGGATGTTGAAAATGGAGGCCCTAGGCCCTCATGGTGTGGGGTTCCTCTGGCTTCTTGTGAGGCTCTGCTGGGATGGAGGGTCAGGGCTAGAACCAGCCTTCCCTCCTGGGTGAGAGATCCGGTAGCAGGTCTACCCCATGTCTGAGTCTCTGGATCAGGTATACCTGGGCAGGGCTTGAAATAGATGGCTATAGAGCAGGACTCTGATGAGCAGAGCTTTGTTCAGCTCTTCTGCTGGGTGGAGCTCTGATGAGCTGTGGTAACAATTATAGACCTCATTCCCAATGGTTTAAGGTTCTTCATGCTCCTGAGTGAGCAGTTGCCCTTGGGCTACACTATCATGTGCCAGGACATATGGAGATGCTATTGGTGCCCGCTCAAACAAATCGTTGAACAATGAGAAGACAAGTGATACATGTGAAGTGAATATCAAAGGGTCTAAAGCATAGTGAGTAAATATTTCCTGTCCTCAAAGATTCCACTGGGAAAAGCAGCACTCAAGTTAACTGCATAATATGCTATAAGGATGATTTGTAAAAAATTTTATATTAACTATAAGAATGATTTGTAAAAAGTATTTATATTAATGCCCCAGATACTGTGGTGTAACTCAATGCTTTGAAGTATGGTATGTAGATTCCTAGGAGCGCTCCTGGTGTTCTTTTGCTAAAGCAAGATTTAGAAACACTGAAGTAGCATGATCAAATTTCTCAAATTACTAAATGAAGAAAAAGTGGTTTTCTCACACATGTAATACCAGTTTCTTATACTTTAAAAGTCATATAAATCAATTAGTTTGCAATCATTACAGAGCATTTTTTTCTTTCTGTCACATAATTCGTTTTTATGCAACACAAAAGACAATGATGTAAATTAGAAAATGCTTTCAGATTATGTCTACTTCAATATTATGTCAATATCATTAATGTTAATTATTTTATTAAACCCTTGACTATAAATCAGATTAAACAACTAAAATTTCATATATAATAGTGGTGAACTAAGTAGTTATCCATTGTTTTGAAAATTCTTCTTAAACAAAAAAATCTAAATATATTACTTTAAGTTTATTAAGTTATAAGATTTTGAACTCTGAAAACCTGGTCAAACAGTAAAAAACTTGAATATTTTCCTTAATTTTTTCCATGTTTCCCATAAAATATGAAAATCTGCATAGGGTCACCGAGAAAATCATGTACTGTGAAATTTTCTTGCATAGATTTCCATCAAGCATTCATTCCCTTTAAATTCCAGCTTAAAGAAATAAAATAAAACCCACCATAATTTAATGCAAATTTTTCTAGATATAAAGTTATGATAACATTGTTTATTTTCATTACCACTTTTTCAATTTATTGGATTCATACCATTTTAAAGCAAATTTAATAGAGTAATCCAATATGGAAGAAAAAATGAGTGATCTGGAATAAATCCCATTGCTATAAACATGCTCAGGGAGAATCACAGGTCAAAGTTATCCATTGGGTTTATTGCTCCATGATGGGTAATCAAATGGAAATCATGGTGCCATGTTAAGAAGGAGTTTACCTGGCAACATGGCAGCAGTTTAGACAATGGCAGACTCATGTTCTCAAAGCAACTATCTTCCCTGCAACCACGATACAGGACATTTAAAGAACAGAAAGTAAGGGTGGACTGCATGTTAGTGGTGCCAATGAACAATGAAACCCCGTCATAAACAGGTGCCCTCATGTGTACACTCCAGCACTCCTAAACAAATTTATAGCTACTCTTTGAGGGTAAGAATATAATAATGCTATTCCAACCTTATATTTAGGCTTTGGAATGAGTCCAATTTTGACATTTGACCAGGTTTCAGTATCTAATACTTTAAATAATTATTATTTTTTTTGCTGATAGCACAGACCTTCAAGTGGTATAATCAAAGGATTCCCATAGTTAATATTTCAAGTGTTTGAGACTAATATCATGAGCAGAGCAACTCTAATCATATATTAAGTGAACACTTATGTGCTTCAAGATACTCTACAAAATTTACAGGAAAGCAAACAAAAGTTAATCATCGTAATTGTTACAAGCTTGCTGTGAATATAAAAGAAGTTGTTTATAAAAAAATTCATCAATGCATGGGAGAAAATAAGCTCACAAAACTGTTATTCTTGTTTTATCTTTTTAGTTGTAGGGCAGGTGATTAACAGAATAACTACAAAAAAGTTCAATTTGTGGAATAAATTATTTTTAACCAAATCTATGCTCTTATTCACTAGTTTGAGTGCCTTTATTTGTTTCAAGTTCTTTAAGCTAGAATTCACTTAAATACAATACTGAAATGTTACATTGCAGCCGAAGAGTGGTCAAAATAATCCTTACATTGTTTTAGGGGGAAATCTTCACCTCTGAATAATACATGCCAATTCCAAGGTGTATTTTATAATTACATGTTTCTTATTATAACAGACTAAACCATAATAATATGAGATTGTATAAGACTAGTTTGTCAGGGTGTGTACCATCAAAACAGGGTAACCTTCTAATGGAGAAGTTGGATAAAGAGCTCCTCAGGCTGACCTTTTGCTGATAAGTTGATGATGTTCTCATTAGCAGCAACCCTGCTGTTTGCCCTCAATAAAAAGATAACATCCAGCTGTTAATGCAATTTTCATTTTTGTGATTTAATGAAACAATTATATTAAAGATGTTTTTTCAAATGGATTAAGGTCTAAGAGAAGATGAAATAATCTTTCATGATTTTTCATTGTTTGCCATAAATGTGTGCTATTCTTCACATGGCATGATTACAAAGGAAAAATCTGACAAAGAGATTGACAATATACAAGTGAGATATTTTGTAGGCTTTCTACTGCGGAGAACAATTATTTGCTAAATTATTTATTGTTTGCATTATGATGATTTTCCTTTGTGGTAGAGTTAAGCTTAGTTTCCATAGTTGAATCAGTCTATTTTTTGTCTGCTGTGAAAATATTGCATATCCTTCCTTCTATTTCTTAGCAAGTTAATTCCTTTGTAATTAAATTAAATTATTTCTGGAACATTGCAATGATATGTATTTTCTTTTAGGCACCCTACAGCTTTATTTGGGATTATTTGCTTCAAATTCACTTGCTATTTCACTTATTTGTTCAAATTTTCACTCTCTCTTTTTTTTTTTACAATTAAAAAGTTCATGTTTGGGTTTGACAGTTTTCAGCACCCGTCCCTCCACAGTGTCCATCCCCACCAACAACACCCCGCCCCCCCCTTCCCCAGCCGTAGGCGGTTCTTTATTTCTTTGCCTTTCTCTCTCTTCCTTTTCCTTCCCTCCAGACATGGATACAGAACATACATTAAAAGGTTTCTGTAATCCTTTGCTCTTTAAGCTCATTCTAGTTGATTAGTACCCCCAATCAGCACCCTGTTCCATTTTCTGTCTTTCCTAAACTCTGACTCCACATGTTTGTGATAATTGTGCAAAAATAAAAGATTGAAATCCAGCAGGTCTTTATTCAAGTTTGGCAACAATACATTTTAGTTATGTGACCTTGAACAAGTTTATTCCCACCTGGAAAAATATTAGATGTTTCACTCAATAAAGTTTAGTATGAAAAATTTAATAATAAATATAAAGTACATGGTTCATGAGAACTGTTGTCAAATTACTCATTTTTAATTTGGTACTTGAAATGTTTTAATCAAGACAGTAAGGAGGCAAATTATTTTATCACCGAATTTGACTATGACATTGGAATACTAATATAATCTGTAAATCATCACACATATTTCACTACAATTTTAATTTTATTATAATGCTTATTTATAGTATAAAATTCTATCAAGATGTTATCTAATTGTGGTGAGTCATTTGTGAATAAAGTTATTCAATTCAAGCAAAAGGGAAACTATGTAGTTATAGAGTACTAAGGAAAACCAGAATCCCTCTCTAACTAATTTCAAATTAAATGGGCTAGCCATCCTAGCACACCCAGAGGAACTGTTCCATAAATGATAACTTGAAGAACTGAAAATCTGGAAGCTTGATTGGATAAAGTTGTGCTCTGAGATGAATTGCTGCTGTGTCAGCTATTACACAGAAAAGAATTGCGTTTCCTATAGAGGTAAATTTTGATTGCAAGATTTCTTGGAATTCTGGTACAATTGCACACTTACATGCCTCAATATAAAAATATATATAATCTTTTTATGGATGCATTGTAGACAAGATTTTATAGATACAATTTTTCATAGAAAATTGGAAACAAAATGGATTAGCATTGGAGGACTTTCTTTGAAATTTTGAGAGCCATCTAGCTTATGTACTCTTTACACTGTGATAAATAAATATATATTAATCCAGACAAAATAATATACAGCAATATACAATGATACATATAATAGAGGGTTGAGATAAAACAATGTGCAGGGTGCTTAACTTGCACATAGTTTTCTAGGTTCTATCTCTTTCTACTATACATGCCTCCCCCAAGTTCCATAAGGTGTAACCCTTAAGCATAAAACTAATAATATGCCCTGAGTACCACAGAATTTGGCCTAAAATATTTGCTCCCTCCCAAAATATGATAATTAAATGAAGCCTCAACTATGTGAACCTGGATTGAAAAAATGCAGTGAACAACTGTATTAAACTACATCTGAAAGTCTTAATTTCATTGCTACACACCCAAATACAAAAAAAAAATCACATTCAACTCATCAATACTCTTATGCTTAATTTGACAAATAGAATAAAATCAACTAAAGTCAGAGAAATAATACAGAGATTAACGTGCTTGCTTTGTATGACACACACCAAATATTCATCTCTGGCACATATTATGGTCCCCAAAACACGTTGAGAAGATATTCCTGAGCAAAGAGTCAGAGAAAGCACTCAGAATAGCAGAGTGTGCCTCCAAATTAAAATTAATTACATTTCACATCGATTCATTACAGGTTTTTTTTTTTTTTTGCTTTTTGGGTTACACCCGGCCATGCTCAGGGGTTTCTCTGGCTCTGCACTCAGGAATTACTCCTGGCGGTGCTCGGGGGACCATATGGGATGCGGGGATCAAACCCAGCCGGCAGCCACGTGCAAGGCAAATACCCTACCTGCTGGCCTATCGCTCCGGCCCCACATCGATTGTAATGACAACATATTGACAACATTCCAACTAAATATATATTGTTTTCTATGTTCTGTTATAAAATTGCTGGAAATTTAAAAATCAATAAATTATTTAATATATTCCTAGAGTTAATATTGTAATCATCCAAATTTAAAAAGTAACTTTAGTTTTAAGCTTAATTAAACTCCCTCATGTCACATATCATATTTAATTTTGAAAATAGCAATAAAGTATTTCACATTCTATGGCATTACGTTTTACATTATTATTTAATTAAATACAATATGAATATTTTTATATTTAATAATATAGGAATTTTGCAGCAAAGCAATTGAGTTATGTTTATAGATGTATTATTTCTCATACCAAATTGTCCTATATATATATATCCTTATATTTCTTTTAGCTTGCTATCTTATAGATTTCATAATAAACTGCAGATCACTGTTAAAACTGGTCTTCTGAAGACAATTCACAACATTTGTTCTCAAATGATATGTGCACTCATTCTGAAATGATCTGCTTTTCGTCTCTCTATTCTCACCTCCGTGCTCATTGTTTTCCCTCAGTCCTCATCCTTCTATATGGAACTTGAGTGTTTTTTTCAAGATTTTATCTGGACACAATGTGAACTTTCTCTATGAATTATTTTTAACTGTATTGTTTTATCATCTCTTGCTTTACCCACATAGAGGTAGGTTATTATTCCATATGTAAACATTTCCGGTAGCAATTTCACTTTGTATGGTTCAATTTCACAAATTCTAGTTTGTCCATAGAAACTAGTAAATTAATATCAGTCAAATACTTTTTAAATTATCTTTTTAATCTGTTTATTTGCTTATTTGTAAGTTTGGCCCCACTCAAAAGAACTTAGAATTTGCTTCAGGCTTGGAACTAAGGGATAACTCCTGTAAAGACTCTGGAACTGTGTGTGGTGCTGGATCATACCTAGGTCACTCACATGCAGAGGTCACAGAATGCCCATTGTTCTTTCTGTCCTGGTTTTCTTATTTTATAAACTTGACCAATTCTACTTAAGTTATTATTATGTGACCTACAGTATATGATATTTAAATATGTGAAACTATATATTACTTCATATTCTATCTACACTATGAGTGAGCAGTATTTCCAGTTTTAGTATAAAGGGCTCTCCCTGTGCCCAGCCGCTCAAGAGGCACCCAGGAGGGGGATAGCAGGTTCTAGCCCTGGCCTCGCCACACCAGCAGAGCCTTGCAACAAGCCAGATGACCCCCACTCCATGAGGGCCTCCATTTTCCACATCCGGTCTTCCCCCTCGTCAGAACTCCACCCAGCAGACCAGCCTATCACAGCCCAGCTCATCGAGATCCACCCTGCAGCAGTCTTTTTTTAAATCCTTCCCAGGTATGCTGATCTAGAGACTCACAGACATGGGGCAGAGCTGCTACTGGCTCCTCCCTGTGCCAAGCTGCTCAGGGAGGCTCCCAGGAGGGGGTATGGCGGGTTCCCAGCCCTGGCCCACCACCCCAGCAAAGTCTTGCAACAAGCCAGACGACCCCCACTCCATTAGGGCCTCCATTTTCCACATCCTACAACAGCCTATCACAGCCCGGCTCGCCGCGGTCGCAAGAGGCCTCACAGTTCATCAATATGCTGGATTTAGAGATGACTACAAGAGTATGCTACCTGCACAGCACAGCCTGGCAAGCTACCCGTATTGTATTTGATATGCCAAATACCATTAACAATTATAGACCTCTTTCCCATGACCTGATGGAATGGTTTGAGGCTTTTTATATTCCTGGTGCAAGCAGGTGCCCTTCGGCTCTACTTGCATGAGACAGGTCATATGGAGATGTTACTGGTTCCCGCTCGAGCAAATCGAAAAGGAAGACAGTGACAGTGACAGTATAAAGGATAAAACATTGCTTACTAACATGCAAAATTATTCCTTTATCTCCATTTAGTACTGTTTCAACATTCTCCTTATGATAGTCATAGTTTTGCCATATTTCTTATGATAGTGGGTGATAGTTTTCACTTAGTTATGTACTTCATGTCATTTATTTTTCAAGGCAATCATTTTGTGTATTATTAATTCATTGTAAGGAAATAATCACACTCAATTATTTCAGTCCATAGGTGTCTCCCAAAATATTTTACATTAATTTGAAAAAAATAATATTCTATGCCTGCAACATTCAAATATCACACATTTGAGAATTGGGTCAACAAGCCTTTGAAACAACTTTAATTATGTGTCCTCATATTCATTAAGAAATAATTTAGGAATAAATAATGATAAGAAAATTATCACTAAAATTAGAATTAAATAATGAAAAAGTATGAATCAATTTGCCAGGATGGTTGTGTGAGGTAGGAGAGGTGAGAATGGCATAGGATGAATATCCCTGACACAGAAGACAGTATAGGTACTCTTCTCAATTTTTGCTCTTATTGCCTGAATTGGAAAAATGTATTATTGGAAAAAACTTCAAGGAAGTATATATTATCTTGGATTTTTATTTAATGGTGTTCAGAAAAGTTCATGAGAGTAATAGAAATTCTATTATTTTTAATTTGAAATAAATATAAACGTTTGATAACGCACATGAATTTATGTCCTTTACCGTTCTTCTGATTTGCAGAAATAATCACTACGTGGCAACTGAATTATATTAGTATAAATTCCTCAGAATGTGACTTCTAATAGTTGAGCTACTGAATATTTTCCTCATTGAATTTTTATTTAAAACTGTGTTTTTATTTATTTTAGAATTTAATTTAAAATCCAGTGCAAGGATATTAATCCTTCAAATAAGTACTTAGGTTTTCTAATTATTAATATTATACAGTTATTAGACAGCTATTTTAATGTTGGTATAAATTACACCATAGTAAAATGATAGCTGAATGGCTAGACAAACTAACCTATAAGTTAATATGTTTTATATTATATATTATCTCTATATCATTAAATGTGTGCCATTTCTTGTTCTATTATGCAAAACCTCTTCTTTGTACTGTTATGCATCAATTATTATCGAAATTTTATATACATAAATTGACAATTTAGGTAAAATCTTTTAACATCACTTACAATGATAATAACTATTTGACAGATTAATGCTATGTAGTGTTGGTTATATTTAAAATTCAATATACCTAATGAAAATATACCTAATGAAACTCTCAAATCATCCTTATTACTTTCCTTTAAAAAAATGGCAGTCAAATACTGCAGAGAGTGGCATGGAATGCCTTCAAAGGCATCGAAGAAATAGCTAAAAGGACAAAAAGAACCCTCCGGCTCCAGGCATCTCTTCGACTCCACCGTTCTCCCTGCATTAACATAAGCCTCCAGAGACCTGGGCCCTATGAAAGCAGGATGAGAATGCTATTCGGTCTCCCAGAGAGGCATCGAAAGAGCTATGCTTGGAATATCACGTCTCACTCAAGTGAGAGAAGGAATCCCGAGTTCTGACCTCCATCACTATTCCAGAATCAGGGGCGCTGTCTCGTTTGCCAAGGCATCGAAAATCAGATGGGCTGGACATGTAATGTGATTTGGAGACAACCGCTGGACTAGGAGCCATTATCGACTGGATCCCACGGGATGTCAAAAGATCACGTGGCCACCCACCCCCCACAAGATGGTCAGACTTCCTTGTCAAGACCCCTGAAGGAATGGTTTGAGGCTCTTCATATTCCTGAATCAACCAGATGCCATTGGGCTAACATTGGCACGGTGATAGGGTCCAATGGAAATGTTACTGGCGCCTGCTCGAGCAAATCGATGAATAACGGATTCAAGTGATCAGGTGAAGTGATTGTCACTGATATATCCCATAGCTATTGTTAAGAATCTCTTGACCTCTAACTTCACAGCCAGCAACACCGGGTGAGAGACACTCCAGACCCACAGCTGTGCCACTCAGCCCCAATGGAGGGGCCCGTGGAGTTTCAGAGGGTGGTAAATGGCTCAACCCCTGGCAGAGTCCAAGGGTTCCTAGGGTTCCTAGGGTTCGCACACACATGCTGGGGAAGGGAGGCACGCTGACTTGACTTGGAGCAGGAATTTGGATTCCTCCTCATATTCCTCCACCTCCAGGACAGCAGGCTTGGCTCTGAACTCCCAGCTTCCACAGCTAACTACCCAGACGAGAGACACTCCAGACCCACAGTGTGCCACTCGATTCCACGTGGAGCGCCCCATGGAGTTTTGGATACTTACTTAGAATAATGGAAGTTAGGCCAGGTCCTTCCCAGGTCTTTCACATATAGACCTCATTTCTGAATGGATTGAGGCTCTTCATGTTCCTGGAGCAAGCAGATGCCCTTGGGCTCTACTAGCATGAGACAGGACATATGGAGATATTACTGGGGCCCGCCGAGCAAATCGATGATGAACGGGAAGATAGTGATACAGTGATACAGTGAATGTTCATTCTAGTTGCAAACAACTGGGGAGGCTGATGGGGAATGGGGAATTATAATGTCACACTAGAACTCCAATATTGAATATACACATATGGACATCATAAACATTAATATCTGTAAGGTAAGCCACACATGTAAGAGAAGAGAGACAGAGAGAAATACAGAGAGAGAGAGAGAGAAAGAGAAAAAGGTGTCTGCTATAGGGACAGGGTGGGATTGGGTGGGAGAAAGTGTTGGGACATTGGTGGTGGGAATGGAGCCCTGCTGGAGGGATGGGTGCTGGAACACTGCATGACAGAGACCCAATTTTATGAATATCCTTGTAATTGTATATCTCACAGTGATGTAATAAAAATTAAGGGGAAAAGAATATCTTGACCTCTTTCTCCTATTTTGTTTACTAACTACATGTAGAAAAAAATCAATTCTTTTTTATTTAACATGTTTTATAGATAGAAAATGTTTAGCGTTACATTACAATGACTCTAAGATAGCTCATGGATTATTTTGATACATGTGAAATTGACCTACTGATTTTTCATCAATATACGAATGTATTCAATTGCTATTGATTCACAACTTACTATTTAATGTCCTGAAACCTCTAGAATTTCAATGCAATGGATTTCCTGTAGTTTTATATTATACATGTAGAAAATACTTGTAATATGTATCACTGCATTTATATCTGATTTGATTTATTCGCCCAGTAAGATATAAACTATTTCAACACATTTGTGCATTTTTCTGGAACTATGATAACTTGACTATTTAGGAATTTGAATTCCACAGACAAAGTATAAAGAGCTTTGAACTGAGAAAAACCTTACTTGTGCATTTATATCCCAAAGCTTCTTGATTTTTGTTTGTTTTCTGAGTTTCTTCCTAGAAAAAAATAGCTTAAACTATAGAAAATTACATTTAAACTTAAATTATCTGTAAATAATTTTTAGAACATAGAACAAAATAAAGAACATTTTGAATTAATTCTTCTAAGTGTCATAAAGAGAATAAAACTTTCTGTTTTTATGTTGCATTATTTTATGCCTGTCCACTTACACTTGCTTTAGGAAATGGAAATTTCTACTCCTGGTACATGTAGTCGAAAGCAAAGGGCTCCTCTTCACCAGACTCTAAACTAAGGTCAAATGCGAAATTAAAAGACTATCAGTGTTTCTAATTTCACATATACTTCCAGTTGTATTCTAGTAGAAGCAATATCATTGACAAAAGTAGCTGAGTTTCACTTTGTCAACTAAAATTCACTTGAGGGTGGACTATTTACCTCCTCAAAGTCAAGGATTTTGAACTCAAGTTGTTCAATAACAGCTTAGAATATGAGTTGCATATTGAAAGTAACAAGATAGGGGCCAGAGCAATAGCCCAGCAGGTAGGGTGTTTGCCTTGCACACTGCTGGCCCATGCCGGCCTGTGTTCCATCCCGGCATCCCATATGGTCCCCCCAGCACCGCCAGGAGGGATTCCTGAGTGCAGAGCCAGGAGAAACCCCTGAGCATTGCCGGGTGTAATCCAAAAAAAGCAAAAATCAAAAAAGTAACAAGATAATAAATAAAGACAAACGTTGCATCCATAGACCCTTTCATAAGGAAGAGTTTTGATTCTGAGAAAATTAAACCACTTGCTCTGCAACCCAAAATATCCCAGCTTCAGAATGTGAGAAAGAAAAGAATTTGCTCTCCATGAAGTTAGATATTCAACTTCTAAGAAAATCAAGATAAAATAGAAAAATATAACAAAGATATATCTTACTAGGAGCAACTGGTAGCACCATTATAGTACTTAGTTAAAATCTCTGAGAATTTATAACTGAGAAGGATATGGAAAGAAAGAAAAAAGGGAGAAAGTTAGAAGATATTGTTGCAAAGTAATGAGACAACGTAGCGACCTCCAACACACGGACAATATAATGGTGTGGCGTTTCTATATCTGAACCATAAAGCCCACAAAAGTGAATTATGAGATTCAAATTGTGACAATCAAATTTAAAAACGTGCTGCTCAGTGAGGCAGGCTGATGGGTAGAGGGAATCTGGGGACAGTATTAGAGGGATGTTAACTCTGGTGATGGTACTGTTTCTAGATAAGTGCTATCGCCTGAAACTTAACAATGAATTACTTTTTTAAATCAAATATTATAGTATTTTTCATAGAATCTATATGGACATATCATATCAGTAGACAAATAAGAAAAATCCACATGAGGGAGAATAAGCTTTAAGACTGGTGTCAGTGATTAGAAAAACTATAAAAACCTTAGAGTAGTTTTGGGCCAGAACATTCAGAATAGAATATTCAGTGTTCAAATATTCAGTGTCAGGATGCTGACAAATAAGTACAAATTTAATGGAGATAGATGAGTTAGACGATTATTGATTGAGCCACCAGGGAAATAAGAAGTCAAGGAGAGGTTTTCAAACCACTGTCATTCCAGGGTAGTTTTAGGTGTCAAATTTCACCTACCATTAAGTCAGAGGATATAAAAGTTGAAGGGAAAACAGACTTCCATGAACGTATCCAAATATATCACAGCAAATAATTGATATACTCCCACAAAAGAGGCCTGTAAATAGGTATACATGCAAAGTAAACGAAAATAGTCAAAATTTTATTTTAGGACCTAAAATAAAATTTATTTTAGGACCTAAAATAATAGCACAGCAGGTAGGACATTTGCCTTGTACCTGACCAAATCGGTTTCAATCCCAGGCATCCCATATGGTCTCCTGAGCACTGCCAGGAGTAATTCCCTGAGTTTAGAGAGAGAGGAATAAACCCAGAGCATCACCAAGTGTGACCCAAAAGGAAAAAAAATAACATATATAAATTCATACATAGGACTTTGAAAGTATCAAATTATCAATTTATCAACATTTGTTATTATGAATAGCATACACATGAACTATTATAGATTAAATTCCATCGCAATAGAATTAATGTTATACTTTTGATGTGCAAAGTTATTCCACCAACACTGCAACCATAATTGCCCAGACTTCCACTTTAGCCCTAGGTACTTTTTGGGGTGATGTTTTATTTCTTTGATTTCACCTGACATCCTTTGTAATCTTATTCTGTTTTTTAAAGTCTACTTCTGGTGTCAGAGTTATATTTTTATTGAACACTTTAATTTCCTTTTTTTTTGCTTCTGCACAAAACAGATAGATGAGAGGGATGACATCCAGTGTTTGTGTTCTCCTTGTGACTTAAAATGATTTCCTTTCATTTCATCCAAGTTGAAACAAAAGAAAAATTTTTATCTGTTCTTACAGCTGAGTAGTATTCCATAGTGTAGATATGTTCCACACTTTATTTATGCAATCACCTATGTTTGCATTGAGATTTGTTCCAGGTATTTTCTCTTGTAAATATTATTTCAGTGAGTATGTGTGCTGGAGTTTGGTCAAAGTCTCCAAATGATGGGATTTGGCAGGGTCCCTTGGTGTGTTTGGCACTGAGGACTGCCCCCACCCCCTGCCTACATACAAAAGAACAGGATCACAGGCATTTTGGAAATCAGTGGCCATTTGATTCAAGTAAAATGGGCTAGTTACATCAATATCATGAAGGGTTGGAGGTAGGAACTTGGAGATAGGTGGTAAACAATGAACAGATGTAGAATCCCTTTCTCTAGAGTCAAATCTTCTAGAGTATCACACCTAAGGGTAGAATTAAATCTCAGGGCTTCAATAATTTTGATGTCTTCTAGGAGATCTGCATAAAGGCCAGATTCCATCTAGAGGCTTTTCATTTTCTTATTTCCTTTACCAAGAACGCATAAACTATCATATTAAATTTCTTTCTCTGTAATATTTCTAGTCACTTCATATAAACACAGTAAGAGATACAGATTTTTATCTACATCCGGGATAAGCTTAACATGGTCTCTCTGACTCAGTGCAAGGTGGTTTTCCTGGGGACATCTTACCATATATCCCATACTACAACCTCAGGGAAAGTTATTTTTTCCTAACCTCACCAGGGTCCTTACTCAGTCATTTATCAATCATGTCAGAGTTTGTTCATGACCATACACTAAACTTATTGCACTTATCGTGCTTAGCCTGCCCCATGTCAAGGCTAGGATTACTTACACACAGCTTACTCTGGGTCTATTCAAATCCTGCAATGGGACCCTCCCTTTGGGGTATAAGGAACTAATGTCAGTTAGAGGGCAACTGAGGTTTAAGTCAGGTAAATATGATGAATGCCCAGGAATAAATATATCAGAGTCAGTTAACTCCTATGTTACAAAAGCATAATATTAAAGGTCTTTCTGTGTCTATACAAAAAGGGCATTGCTCTAACATTGAAATATGCAATGACATAAATGAAAGAGAAAAAGCAATATTATGAGTAGGATTAAAAAAATCCAAAGTCATTAGAAGGCTTAACTTTCTCAGTTTCTGTGTCTGATAAGGAGATAATGTGACAAACAGGGAGGGAAGAAGGACACAAGGAGAGGTTAAAGTTAAACACGGAGAACTAGGTGTGCCCTGATGATATAGTTGTGCCTCCAGAGGCACTAGAATGGGCACAATTAAATTAACCCCTCCTTGACGGGCAATCCAATGTTAAACCTGAATTTCCTAGGAATGTAATACATCATCTATGTATGTGTCTTTTGAATTAAGACTATTTTTGTGTTCCTGGGACAGGTGCAAAGAAATAGTCACTGGGTAACATAGGAGTTCTATTTTTTAACAATAATAATGAAGAGACAAAAAGTAACAAAGGACCAAACAAAAGTTCTTGAGTTAAAAGTTGTAATAATTGAATTTAAAAAATAGCTACAGGAGGAATAAAATTTTGGTGTTTGATATGGTGAAATAGCATTATAAGCTTGAAAGATGAATAAGAGTTCATCTTTGCATTTCCTGAATATTATATCATCATTGCAATTTTTGATACCTAAACAAATTTTGTTGACAAAAAGTGATATTGTAACTCAATAGTAGTTCTAAAGCAGCAAGATAGTAAAGTAAAACTTAAGACAGGGGCCGGATCAATAGCACAGAGGGTAGGGCATTTGTTTTGCATGCAGTTGACCAAGATTCAATTCTCAACATCCCATATGGTTCCCGAGTACTGCCAGGAATAATTCCTGATTGAAGAGCAGGAGTAACCCCTAAACATTGTCGGGTGTGACCTAAAAGTAAATAAATAAATAAATAAATAAATAATAAAATAAACTGAGGACAAGCAAGTTTTGCTATATAATGTGAAGAACAAAAAGAAGTAGAATAAATGAAAGTGGACATAAATTCAAAGAAGTATTTTTGAACCACTAAATTTTAGAGTGAAATGGAGAGACTGGTCACCAAAAACTGTAAGTTACAACACAAAATATGTGACTTGTTGTGCCAATCTATGGAGAAATAGAAGTTTTTTTTTTTTTTTTTTTGCTTAAGACTTGAAAGAGCATACCTGAGAAATATAGACAAATTATTGGTATTTAGTTGCCATTCTTAATGTGGTACAAAATGCTCTAAAATTGTGGTCATAATCACACTTATACTTGTATCACTTGTTTTCTCGCTGCTCATAGAATTGCTCAAGTGGGCACTACTCACATCCACAATGCCCTGTCATATGCTAGTGTAGCCCGACGGCATCTGCTCGCTCCAGGAACATGAAGAGCCTCAAATCATTTCTTCAGGTCATGGTAATGGAGGTCTATAATTGTTACTGCTTTTTGGCATATCGATATGACATGGGTAGATTGCCAGACTCTGTCCTGCGGATGGGATACTTTGTAGTAGCCTTTCATCTTGTGCATTTGTTGAAGAATAGGGGAAGGATCAGCTTTTCTTCTGGGTGGAGCTCCTGACAGGTTGTGGATTCCAAATGTTGAAAATGGTGGCCCTCATGGTGTGGGGAGGTCCTCTGGCTTCTTGTGAGGCTCTGCTGGGGTGGAGGCCAGGGCTAGAACGCACCTACCCTCCTGGGCATCTGATGAGCTGCTGGGCACAGGGAGAACTGGTAGCAGCTCTGCCTTGTGTATCTGAGACTCTGGATCAGGCATACCCGGTTTGAAATAGACTGCTGTAGGGTGGGACTCTGAAGAGCAGGGCTTGTGATCAGCTCTTGTGCTGGGTGGAGCTTTGATGAACTTTGGAGTCTGGATGTTGAAAATTGTGGCCCTCCTGTTGTGGGGCCGGGTCCTCTGGCTTCTTAAGAGGCTCTGCTAGGATGGTGGGCCAGAGCTAGAGCCTGCCTTCCCTCTGGGCATCTCATGGTCAGCTGGGCAGAGGGAGAGCCAGTAGCAGCTGTGCCCATAATCACAATTTTATGAGAATTTCCACTAACTAGTAAATTGTATAAGGAACAACAAACATCTAGAAAGAAGCAGTATTTGCATTTGCCATAATAACTTGTGTTTTTTTTTATTTTCAGTATTCCATTTTCTTGATTTTTAAAAAAATATTTTGAACTTTCAAGTAATGCTCAGAGGCTGCACTTTTATTCCTACTGATACCTAATTGGCTAACTGAATTCTGCGGTTAATTGTTCAAGTCATAATCACAACATTATGAGAGTTTGATGAAATATTGCTTATTCGGATATGCATGCAGTCATCACAGAACACAGAATTTGGTTCTGGGTTCATCAGGGTTACAACTGACACAAAAAGAGAGCATTTTGTTACTGGGGATCATATTCAAGTTGTTACTACCAAGGTATTTTCCCCATCCTAGAGCTCTCTTCTTGGACCCAATTTCAGAATGTTTGTTAACATATATCTAATGAAATTATGCAATAAAAGAAACATTCTATGCAAATTTAACTACAGTATATAAATAAGTGGTTTCCAAGTGCATATACAAAGCATAGACTTATTGTTTTTCAGTTTTTACAAAACTTAAGTAGAAAACTTTTTACTGCTTTTTAACTTTTCAAGTCTAAGGAGATAAATTTAGTGTAAATAATAGAGGTCCCCAAACTTCCACTAAACCTAAAAATTAACAACTGCAATGAGATATTTATTTTGTAACTACCAAGCCCCTTCTTGGGCCAGCTTTATTTGAGGGCAAATAGAATAGAAAACAAAATAATCTAAATTTCAAGGCACCTCTCTTCAATTTTGCTGTAGTCTGAGTAATGTGGAGAAGGATTTACTAACTGTGAACAGCATAGGTCTTACAAGCTCGCTGCAAATCATCTATATGTAGAGCTCTTTATATGTCCGTTGTGGCTAACAAAGTCTGGTGCTATTGAAGGGTCTAGATAAAAGAGTATTTCTAGACAAAGAGAACTAAAAGCAACATGACCAAATGATTTTAACCACATAGTAAGAAATAAAGAAAATTCAAATCATTAAAAGATAGGCTCTTATCTTTTGGGAGGAAAAACAAGTAAGTATATTTTTATGTATAAGACTTTTTTTTTCATAAGTAATACAAAAACCCTCACAATAATACATTTTCCTATAAATAAGCCACAAAAGTCCATTTTTTCATCATATACTATTTTACTGGATTTTGTTTATATTTTTGTTACTTTTTTACTATACTTAAAGTAAGGGTAATCACAACAAAGATTTTAATAATAATGCCAATAAATCTACTGCTGTTTTATTCAAGTAGTTTATTTCTTTAGCTTGCAATTTCATTTGATTTTAACTAAGACTGAACTATAACTTAACATTCAGTTTTAACCAAATCTTAGTATTAATCATCGATATGCAACTTAATTGCATATCAGGAATTACTTCTGGCAGTGTTCGGGACTATATGGGATGCCTGGAACCCCTGTCGGCCGCATGCAAAGCAAACACCCTACCCTCTGTCCTTTCACTCCGGTGCCTCCTTTGTTGCTGTATTAAGGCATATTTCACTGTTGCCTTTGGAAGTAATGGAGACTATTTATGAATTGACAGATTTTTGTTTGTTTTGGGCCACACCCAGTAGTGCTCTGGGCAGTTCCCTACGGCATGCTAGGTGGGGACTCTACACCGTGCTCTGGATGCCGAGGATCAAACCCAGGTCTTTTGCTTGCTTTCATGTGCTCTAGCCCTGAAGGATTTTTGATATCAATAGGTATATTCGTTTATGATTCAAATTTTTATGAGAAATTAACATGGAAAGGTAACTGACATACATCAGTTGAATTTTGGGTTTGTCTAAGAGTCTGATTTTGTGGTGTTCACGACTAGAGATGGGTGCTGCTGACCCACTCACAGGGCCCAAAACCAGGCTACCTGGTGCATGCCTGATGCTCCCATGCATAGTTCGCCTTCTGGTCAAATCTCAGTTTTCATTTCTCTCCCCAGATGAGGCACTCTGTACTTCAGACTTTTCTTTTTCTTTTGAGCACCCAGGAATGCTCCTGGCTCTGCATTCAGAAATTGCTCCTGGTGATGCTCAGGGATATCCTGGGGAGGCAAACACCCTCCCCACTGTGACCCTCTGTAGCTCTAAAGTATGTTTTCTTTGGGCAATTTTGACAGCAGAGAGCTGATAGTTTTATGAAAAATTATAGTTTCTAGTCTTGTGTTCAAGCTCAAGTATACTTGTGTTCAAGTATTTGCTTAAAACTTACCTGAATATACTGTTTTATCACAGCAGAGCCTGGTAAGCTACCCATGGTGAATTTGATATGCCAAAAACAGTAACAATAATGGACCACGCTTTGCAATGAATGAAGACGTTACTGGTGCCTGCTTGAGCAAATTAGAATGGGAAGACAAGTGAAACAAGTGATGCAATTTAATTGTATTAAATTGTATTTGTATTTAATTAATTGTATTAAGTACATTGCCTGCCACTCAAGGTGTTGTAGGTGTGGCTGCAGTACACAGCTGTATTAGCAGATAGCAGACAGGAGTCAGGCTTGTCTACACCCAGGGCTCTGCTCCATGGGCTCTGGATGGTTGATGGTCTGACAAAGAAAAGACAGGGCACTCTGGGATAAACCCAGAGCCACTGCAGAGTCTGGCAAGTTACCCATGGTGTATTTGATATGCCAAAAACAGTAATAATAATGGACTTCATTCCCAACAAACGGAGACATTACTGGAGCCAGCTTGAGCAAATCAATGAATAATGGGAAGACAACTGTCAAGTGATAAGAGCCTTTGCTCCTTTCTTATAAATTAACTTCTATACATTTTTCTTTATAATTGTTACATATTTTATTTAAAATAAAAAAAAAAGTAACTACTGTATTCAGAAATATATTACTTACACTTTGCTATCACATAGATATAACCAACTTTAAAATTTTGCGATGCATCTATATAGCAGTCAGTGACTCAATACAGTGGGGTCCATGTAAGGCTGCTAACCTAAAGAACATTAATATTAAAATCCACAGCTTTGCGGTTGCTGCATTTGTATAAATCTGTCATAAGACAAAAGAAAGGTTACAGGAAGGTGCATAAGATTTTCTTTATCAGGATTAATCCCTGAACTGATGCACACTTTCAGAGACAATGGTACTGATCTCTGTCTTTTGTGCTTAGCTAGGTACTCATTTTCTCAAGATAGAAAAAGAATATGTAATTTCTACACACAGACCATTCACATAATTAAAAAACTGAGTATAGTTTTGATGATTGTTATAAATCTTAACGATCAACAAGTAAAGTCTATCTATAGTTTACTTATTGTCTTTTATGATTCAAATTTAAATATAATTTTCCTATTAGGAAATATTTAAGCACTCACAATAAGGAAATTCCTAACATTAAATTATCTTGATAAGACTAAAAGTTCCAATATATCCTTTTTAAAATTGTATAGCCATTATAACAAAGGAATCCACATTTCAGAAAGAATGATGTAGTCAAACTAACTTCATTGTTCTTTGCAGGAATCTGAATGGATCCTCAGGATAAAAAATCACACCTTGATAAATATTTTTTTATTTTTATTGAATTACGACCATGCAATGTGTTAGCTTGAATTTTAATAAACTTTTATGACCCATATACTTATTGTTAAAAAATGAATTTTCCAAGTGAAAGAAATGATAAATTACTTTAGGTTTCTAAAATTTGTCTGGATTCGAATTAATTCATTGTTTTCATTTTTTTATCTTTAGTCCACATTCAGCAGTGCTCAAAAAATGTACAGTAGCACATTCAGATAGCTTGCTAACCTCTAAATATTGTTTCTAAATCAATATTTCAGGCTCATGAACATGGAAAACATGTTCGATATGTATTTATGTAGGTGGAAACTAATATTAAAGAGAAAAACTCATAGAGTTTTAAAAGTTTAGTAAATCTAATCTGGTGGGGGCATGTGGCTGACAGGCTGGAGAACTGGAAAGAGCTATAGCTGAGTTCAAAGCTAGTCTGTTGGGAACCCAGGAAAATGTTATAACATTTGAAGACAATCTATTTTCTAAACAAGTGAAAAAAAAAGTTAAACAAATGGAAGTAAATCAAATTAAGCATCTTCACACAAAAGAAACAGACCAAAATTAAAATAAAGCCTTCAGACTGGGAGAAATTATTTGCCTGTCATTCATCTGATAAGGGGTCAATATAAAAGATAATAAATCAAATATATTAACATTTATAACCATAACCAGGATGAAAATGACAATTCAAAAATACTAGGTTTACCCAGTCCATGAAGTGATGACCTTCTTTTATCATTTCTTGGACTTGGCATTGGTAGCTCTTCATAAGAATAAAGACTTCCAAACCTATTAAAAAATAGGGAGGAGATGAACATAAACTTCCTCAAAGAAAAAATACAAGTGACCAAAGTTAACATTCAAGCCAAAAATATTTCACATTGCAAATCATCAAGGAGAAGAAAATTGAAACAATAATGAGATATCATCTCATACCACAGAGGTTGACACAGCAAAAGGAAGATAAATAGTGTTGATGTGGTTGAAGGGGAAAACATACTCTTTCTCTGCAACTTGGGATACGGATTGATTCAGTCTTTTAGGAAACAATATAAACATCCCCCCCCAAAAAAACACAAAATTAAAATGTGAAATTTCCATTTGTTCCAATAAAAATCACTTTTTGGATTATACACTAATGGCCAAAAAACAAAACATAGCAAAGACATTTGTGTTCCTGTGTACCTTGCAGCATTATTCACAGTAGCCAAATCTGCAAACAAGACAAGTGCTGACGAATAGATAACCAGATAAAGAAACTACAACTACATGGACATAATGGAATATGACTCAGTCATAAGAAGAGATACTATCATGCACTTTTCTGCTATATGGATAGATATGGAGAGTATTATGCTGGGTGAAGTTAGAAGAGAGAGAGAGAGAGAGAGAGAGAGAGGCCAATACAAAATTGTGTCTTTCATATGTGGAGTACACAATATATAAATGGTGGAATAATTAATGACAAAATACAATGTACACGAAGAAGAGAACAAGTCTTCAGTGTGTGACATGCCACATTAGGGGTGCAGGGCTTAGGAGAGAGGAACATCACTATGGTGGAGTGAAGTGCTGAATCAGGAGGAGGAGCTAGGGCTGTTGTAGACTTATGCATGAAATTCAATCTGTAAGAGTACTGTAAACCGCACTGTAATAGTTTATGAAAATACAACTCATTAAAAAACATTTTTATGCAATCTGCTGGAGAATTGCTTCTTGCTTAGCAGATGTCACTCTTGTTTGATTCAGGTTCTCAAATGACTGGGGTATGTTGGACAATCAGCTTTCCTCCACACTTACCACTTAAACATGTCTCATCCAAAAATATTCTCATTTAAACAGCCAGAATAATGTTTAAACAAATATGTGGGCATTGGCGTTCAAAAAAGCTCACATATATGATAGACCATCAATTTATACACTCACCTCACAGTTGAAATAAAATAAATAAAGAGAAGAATGAATAGCTGTGGCTTATCAAGCTGTGACTTTACACTACACACTGGAATAAATGCAGTATTGTCTAATGATTTTTCCTTTATTTTAGAAGTCTGCTCTTTCAATACATTCATTTCAAACTTGTAAAGACACTTGAAAGGGAGGAAAGTCAAATCCGGTTTCAGATTTGCATAATTTAAAGAGTACCTCTTTTGTTTCAGTCAGGTGAGCTAAAGGCTCCTCTCAATAAATTCTGTACTTTTAACCTCTGCTGTTTAGATTTCTTTCCTCAGTGATAATTTTTTTTGTAGTGCATGTCTTTCTTAGAAACAGTTGGAAGTGCACAAATTAATTACTTTTCTCTTCATTCCAGTTCACAATGAGGATTTTGAAAAAACATTCTTTTCATAACCTAAGGAAAATTTTCTGCTTCAGTGAATGTTGCACAAAAACGAAATGATACCTTATAAATACATAAAAATAAACTCAGTATTTCTTTTTTAAAATATACAAATGCCCTATTAAACATTTTAAATTCTACTATGTCAGAAATTAAAATTCAAAGCTTCCAGCAGTGAAATTCCATAGCCCCTCTATTATTTCAATGTATTTTAAGCTCTCTCTGTTACATCAATAATTGAACTATTTCAAACGTTTCATATAATAAATGCTAGGCTATCACAGTTTATGTATGACAAAATAGAATTATGAGTATGAAACACCATAATTCCTCCTAAGTGGGTTTCAAAGGTGAATTTCTTAGTATTGACACTTAACAAAGGTATACACCCTTTCACCAATGACAAATCTATAAACAATATTATCCAGATTTAGAAGTGTTATCTCTACTCTGACTCGGTGGATAAATTTTGAATCACGCCAATTTCAATATTAAAGAACTATTATTTCCAGATAATCAGATCAATGATGCTCAATATTGTATATTTCTACATCCTGAGATCAAGAGACTAAAGCTAAAGTTTAGTTCACAATGTTTATTTTTGAACACAGAATGAGATAGTGCTGAACAATAATTTATAGATTTAACACTTGATTGCCAATGCATTCGTAGTATTACCACAGACAATCATTTTATAATTGTCAGAACATTGCTTAGGATATTGCAATTATTTCTTTTCCTTCCTGAGTGATTCAGATAACAAAGTCACTTTTATATTCTTTAGTTTGCTTTTAGCCCAACATCTGGACTGCATGCAGAATGAATTGGAAAATATTCCATAGCAATGTTCTAATCATTATTCAGTCAATTCTATTAAAAATAATTGAATACTGCACATAGGCTTTCTCAGGGAATAAATTATATTCAGCTGAATTAGGAGCCCAATATTAAAATAGCACATTACACCTCTAGTCTTGGTCCTAATCCATTAATGCCCTTTTCATGTCCACATAAAGTAATACTAATGGGAGATTCTAGAAACTTAAATATCTTTGCTAATTTGAGAGTACCTGTCAAACAGAGGTAGAAGCTTTCAAACAAGAGAAAAGTCTAATCTTATTTAAGCCACTTTATTTTATAATGTGTATTTTTAAAGTTAAATAAAACTAAAAAAAGACAACCTAAACATAAACCTGAAAAAATTAATGTATTTTTCTGAAAATAAAAATGTAAAATAATATTAAAATGTATATAATATTATTATATTATAACCTGTTTGACTAATATCAAAGTACAATGGAAGAAGCTGCATAAACAGCGTGAAAGTCATTACTATTGTGGTGGCACTGTTCACTTTTTTTCTGTGTAACTGATTGCCACGGTCAGAGAGCCAGTCGAGAGATTATGGACAAGGCATGTGCCAACACAGATTTAATGCCCAGCACAATTATTTCCCTTGGGTAGAGACTGAAAGCCCCTTCAATATCTGAAGAGCAATCTTCATGGTCCCTGTCACTGTGAGGCCCAAACAATGCCTTAGGTATATTTTATTTTATTTGTTTTATGTTTTAGTTTATATTTTATTTTATTTTCTTCACTTGTATCACTTGTCTTCTCATTGATCATTGATTTGCTCAAGCAGGCAAAAATAACATCTCCATAAATCCTGTCACATGCTAGTGTAGCCCAAGGGCATCTGCTAGCTCCAGAAACATAAAGAGCCTCAAACCATTCCATCAGGTCATGGGAATGAGGTCTATAATTGTTACTGGTATTTGCATATCAAATACGACACGGGTAGCTTGCCAGGCTCTGCCATGAGGGTAGGATACTCTTATAGACTATAGACACCTCTAATTTTGAGAATTTATTGATGAACCGTGCAGTTACCAATAGATATTATTATTTCTATAAATATTCATGTGAATATTTATATATTTTATATAAATAAACATTTATATGAATATTTATATATTTTATTTTTATATTGTTTATTTTATTATTTTATTTTATATAACAATTGCAAACTACTCACAATCAGGTTTTACTCATACACAATGTGCCACATCCATCGCTCCACAAGTGTACCTTTTCCCACCCTCAATGTCCTCAGTTTCCTTCCCACCACCACCCCCAAACACTAAAGCACTTGCCTAACTAATACATGTAGTCCCCTCCCCAGGGCCCCAAAACTAAGCTTATGAGAATTCCCTTTAAAAAACATCAAAATAGAAATTGACCGAGACTCAATTTATAAAAAATAGTCATTTTTTCCTCTCTCTTTTCTGTTTAGTGAATCAGTAAAGCAAGCCCAGTTATTGGGGACATTGTTGTAGGAATTGCACAATTGTGGAGGGATGGATGATTGTTGGAACATATGACAGCTGAAATCTGAACATGAGTAATTCTGTAATTGTGCATATCACAGTGATTAAAATATAATAATAATAATAATAATAATGATAAAGAAAGAAAGCACTGTTAAGTGTAATTGATTTCTTCCCCTTTGTCTTTTTTCATGAAATGGGGAGTTAAATTGTAGACCAGGGATGTGGTTATCTCAGAACTTGTCAGCAGAGGAAGGCCTCTATCTGCTTTCAGCTTCATTTCTGTGATAAAAGGTCCTAATGACTTCAGAAAAATTGACATCTCATTGTCCTAAAGGAAAGGCTCAAGGTGCTAGAGACCTGAACAAGTCGTTCTCTAATGATCTCTGGAAATATCCATCATTTGCAGCTATAGGACAGTGTCTCTTATTACCTTGTCAGCTGTGGGCCTGTGACTACTTCAAATTCTACCAAGCTCAGATCAGTTATTTGTCAGGGCCTCCCATTATTTCAGCAATGGGAAACCTTTTTCATCTGGAATCAATTTCAAACTCTGACTACTCCTGCAATCAGTAAGAGTAATTTAACCTCTCAGAGCAGGGTGGGATGATTTGTACTATCACTTCAATAACATCCCTTCTTTCAAGTCAACATAGTCATAGTAGTAAGCTCTGTCATGTCCACAGTTTGGGATTATACAAGACTAGTGCTCAAGGGTCAGAAATTGGAGGGGGAGCCTCATACGCTGTCTACTACAGAATTCATGAATAAGACAACAATTTATGCAAAAGTCCCAAATTGGCTATCAATAAAACAAAATAAAAACCCTGAGTTATGTTTCAACAAGTCTCAGAAAGTGCTGTGGAGTCCCATACTATGAAGCAGTTCCAAAAAAAGTATTGTATTCACATTTCATGTTTCTATCACCCCAGAAGGACTTAAATTGCCATTCCATGTTTATTTTACCCAGTAAGGAACATTAGGACATAAAACAGAATGGGAAAGTGAAATAAATGCAATACAAAAATAGTAGGTAGAAAACTAGGAAGGAATGGAAAGGTCTCCCCTGGTAGACAGAATGTGATGTGATCAGTCCTAAATTTATGGACCCACAAGAGAGAATTACTGTCTTAGGAGGTAGTGAGACGACTCAAATGGGAATGGATTATGTAACTGATATCAAACTCCACAAGCACTTCTTTGGGAAAACATTTTATTTCAGTTAAGATTATTTCAGGTTAATTAACTAGAGTGCATATTCCTACGGAAATAGAGTAGAATCATTAAAAATGTATTATGTAAAAGTAATCCATTTCTTCATGATCTACTTGAAATGAAAGTTTAAAATGGCCAGTAAACAAATAACGGTAATTAACAAAGTAACAGTCTAAAATTCATTTTTTTAAGTTCTTCTTAGATATTAATATGACTCACTCACTTTCATTTTGAGAAACTAGAGAATCCCTACTAAGCCCAAGATTTCCCCATTCTCCTGCACATTTTTTCAGCATTCTGTTTTTTATTCATTCCCCCCACACCCCAGAGAGCTATCAAGGACATTTCTCCTGATATTTCAAAAGAAACTAGTAAAACAATATTAGGTTTTATTAATGTCAAAATAAGTTCCTTAAAATATCACCTCTTCATTTGCAATTTGAAGTAAATTTATACAGTCAGACTTCTAAAAAGATTCTTCACCTCTTGGTCGAATGCGAATAATATCTGATTAAGTATGAAGAATGCTCAAAATATTCCGCCGCAATATATATCCATTGGCATAAAAAATATTTAAGTCTAGTTCAACTAAAATCCTGTGGCAAAGGAGAATAACAAATCTGAGAAGCCCTTTCTCTCACCTAATCCAAGAAGGGTGGTCTTCCACTTAATGAACTATAAGAGCAAATATGACGAGTATTAATTGTAATAGGAATTACCTCTCTATCTGATTAATATTCTTATATTTTCCAGTAAATACAAGCCCTTGCCCCCTCATATGAAGCTTCTATCATCTCCTGATTATCCAAGCTACTCTATTATATGTTAATTTAGGATATAATAATAATAATAAATAAAAACAACACAACCTTAATTGTATATGTAGTTTGCAGTAGTGAACATTATTAAATCAATGTTTTGTTTTTGCCAACTCATTTGATACTGTTCTTATTATTCAACCTCTTTGAGAAAAAAACAGACAGGATTCTACAGTGTATTAAGCCACAATACCATATCAAAATTAGAGAAAGAAAATAAGAAATATTTGCAATAATAACAACCACACAGAGTATATCTACTGTTATATTCTAGAGATTTTTTTTAAATAATAAGCATTCATCTTCCTTTAAGATGGAGAAAGGATTCTCCTTCTCCATGTGAATAAAACATTTTTGGGAAATCTCCATGCCATGGTCGGATTGGAGGGTTTCATGGTTAGAAGGGGAAGAACTTGAAAAATTTACTGCAATTATAATCCCCTTTGCTGTCAAAAGTGGGGAATATTTCCTAGGTCACAGCCCTCTGCTGCCAGAAGCCCAGATTTACAAGATAAACTAGTCACTTCAATATCACATTGCAAATTAAGAAAAAGTCTAAACAACTACATACAGTTTAGATGATTGGTCTGGATTGTCTATGCAAGAGGCTAATATTGCTAAGGTTCAACAAAAGCTATCTCTAGACATAATTGTCAATATGTCCAGAACAATCATTACACTAAAATCTGAAAAATAAAATACAAACAAACAACACAACATGATTAAGAAAAAGATAATCAAATGAAGTCTCTTAGGGCTAATGAGGAAAACTGGACTTACATTAAAAACTTAATAACAATAGGTTCTCTCAAAAAATGAAACAAAATTTTAAAAAATTATTGAAATAAAACAATGAAAAATAATTCAGGTTTTTAAAATATGCTATGAACTTACTTGTAGAACAATATATTTATATATTACATAATTATATAATATATTACAAAATACTATTTATATATTCTATAATTATATATAAATATATATGTAGGCCCAATGAGTATTTGTACATATAAATTGTGTTTTCCTAAGTCAGAAAAATTGTAGAACAATATAATTTAGTATTGAGTAATATCTAGGAATCTAGATGAAAATGACAATTTTTTAACACATATTGGCAGTACTTTAAAAAAAAGAAAAAAGACTGGAACAAGAAGGAATGTGTATACAAATAATGACATATAAAAACTTCATAATTTAATAAACTTATATATATAAAAATCTGAATAAATCCTTTTTATAACAGGCAGGAAATGCAGCAAAGAAATATAATGATCCATTCTTTGAAAACAAGGCAAAATATCTTCAAAACAGTAATTCTGAATATACATCACTTAGAAATAAGTGAACATATTTCCCAGCTATAAACACAATAAAGTATTCTTATTTTTGACACTTACAAATTCTTGAACAGAAAAATGTCATAAATAAAAGTGAAATTAAAAAAGTATAAGAATTTTGACTGACATTTTTATAATTAAGGTTTAATCTTCACTAGATATAATTATATGAAATATAGACATGCATTTTGTCATTCAATGGCAATACTTATTTCTTTTAAATTTTTAGCTCTGTATATATTTTTTTGCAAAGTTCTTAAATAAGTTCTCAAAATAACTTGAAAGCTTTTTAATTGTTAAATATGAAAAAAGAGTATTTGTGTTTTCATTATTATTCTAGCAATTAATTTTGAGAAATACTGAGAACAGTAGTTTGCAAGAAAACAAGCAGAAATAAAATGACCCACCTGAAGTCACCCACTGTTATATGAGAGGGGCTAGAAGTTGGGGTTTAATCATAACTGGCTATTAATTTTATCTATGAATTCTTGGTAAAAACACCTCTATAAAATCTCAGCTAAAGGACTTCCAAAAGTTCTTGATAAGTGAGCAGGAAGATTTGTGGGAAAGTGGCTCACCTGTAGTGGACAGAAAATTCTGAGCACTTTTCTGTAAACCTTGTCCTATACATATATTTCATCTGGCAGTTGATTTATTTTTTTCAGTATTCCCTACAATAAATTGGTCATCTAGTAATTGAACAGGTTTTCTGAGTCATGTGTGCTGCAATAGAAAATTAATAAAACTTGAAGAGAGAAGTCCTTGGAAACTTTGATTTATAGTCAGTCAGTTAGAAACACACTATTAATCTATATTTGTGACCTCTGATCTTCTGCCAGTAGGTAATAACCATAGACTTGCTTGGAATGTGTGGTCAGTATCTGAAATGGAAGAAATTCTTGGAAAACTTAGTTCTTAAGATGAGGAATCTTATGTTGAAACAGAATTGGTGACAGTGGTCTTTGTGTGCTCATGGCTCCCAGGTAATAATGATGAGTAGACACAAGAGAAAGTAGAAAAGAAACACATTATCTAGCCAGGGAGAAACTTATTATAGGATTAAATTAAGTTTGGTTCACCTTGTGGGAGTTTTAGAGAAAAACTCTCTCTTTGTGTTACTTGTTAAGAGACAAGAATATAGACGAGAATTCAAGAATCATGTTGGTGGTCTGGCTTGTTTCTGGCCTTTGGGGTTCTCTATTTGGTTATAGACCTTTCAAGTTATCTGTTGTCTCTTAGTCTTGATGACTCTAAATTCTGAGGAAGAATATATCACCTTGGAGAATTTTTTCCATACCACCTTTATAAAGAGTCCAAGAGTTTGCAAGAATTTTAAAAATAATTAAGGTATGGAAAACTCAAGAATGACTAGAAACAAAGAGATCCTGCCTTGAGCATTTCATATTTGACAGTATCAGCACTTGTAACTTTGTTATTCCATTGTTACTGTAGTATTAAGGAAGATAGGACTTTGAAGATGAGCAAAAGTTACTTATTTCTTATAATTAAATGTTTTGCATCACAGTAATAATTTAACATCCCCATCGTCAATGTGTGATATTACCCTGAATTTGTGAATGACACTGCAAATGCTATTGATTTTCTGCTTAGAAATTAAGTAGTATGTTTTCTACTTTAGCTATACCAAACTTCAGTGGGAAAAATGTCTTTTGAACCAAGGATAATTTTCATTAGCAAAAACTCTTCGTGAGTACACAGAGAGATATCACAACAGGTAGAACATTAGCCTTGAAAACAGCCAACTTGGGTTTCATTTATGGCACCCTATATAGTCCCACAAGCACAGAGAGGAGTAATTTCTGATTGCAGAGCCAGGATTAACCCCAGAGTATTTATTGCTGGGTGTGGTCCTAAACCAAAAAAGAGAATTGTTGAATTGAAGAAATTTGATTGGTTTAAGTATAACCTTCTACTTTCCTTGCCACTCAGACAAAAATATTTTTCAGATAGTAAAGCATAGGTCTTATTCTTTGTAATATGACACTTAAATAATGGTTGTGACAGAAAAAGTTGATTCATTTCTTAAATAACATTTAATGTAAAGTAAGCTCAGACCAGCAGGCTTTCTCCAAATGTTTGTTTGGTTTGGGATGAAGTTTAATAAGTGTTACCAATTTTTTTTTTTTTTAAATTTTGTTTAAAAAAATCTTTTAATCATTTTTTAAATCTTTTTTTTAAATAGCCCAAAAATCTTTTTTTTTAATTTTGTTTATTATACCACCATGAGATATAGAATTACAAAGATGTTTATATTTGGGTTTAAGTTATACAGTGTTTCAGCACCCATCCCTCCACCAGTGCCCATTTCCCACCATCAATGTCCCCTGATTCCCCCTCCCCCCAGCCTGCATCTATGGCAGGCACATTCACTCTTCTCTCTCTCTCTCTCTCTCTCTCTCTTTCTCTCTCTCTCCCTTCTCTTTAACATCGTGGCTTGTAATACATTTGCAATACATACATTTAGAGGTTATCATGTATATCCTTTTGCCTAAGTTCAATGCTCAGTTCTAGGCTGGTATTATCATTTACAATAATTTTTGGTACATTGCTCCAAATGATTTTCTCTTGGATTCTCTGTGATAGATTAAAAAGGCAAGTGACCTTAAAGGTATAATTAAACCAAAAATAAACATAATGTATACTGACATATATAGCTTTCTACATACACAAGAACACATGCAAATTTTTAATGCAAGTCAAATGTGCTATACCAATTTATTTGCTGTGTAATTTGTAAGTTTATAATCAAACAAAAATGAGTAAAATGATAATATTTAAAGAATAGGTCCTGGACATGGCAAAGTGACAATCAAAAACTAATGACATGTCTATGTCTCCTCTTTTTATTTAATTAGGAAATTGGGACTTAGCCTATAACACAATGGTTGAACATCAACTTTGTGTGTGTGAGCCCTTGGTTTCTATCACTGGCAGAAAAAAGTGAAATAAAAATTAAGCCTTGAAGAGACTGACAAAAGTGATGTCATTTTATCATTATCTAAATCACTTGATCACTTGGCATTTCTTTATTCATCAATTTGTTCGAGCGGGCACAAGTAACATTTCCATTTGACCCTATCACGTGCCAGTGTAGCCCAATGGCATCTGCTTGCTTCAGTAATACGAAGGGCCTCAAACCGTTCGTTCAAGGTCTTGACGGAGAAGTCTGACCATCTTGTAGGTGGACAGCCCCGTGATAGTTTGACATCCAGTGGGATACAGTCTGTAAAGGTCCTAGCCTAGCGACTGCTGGACTAGATTATCTAAATACTTTAAAATTATTTTATATCCATACTAGACATACAAATAATAATTGGAACTATGCCTGAGTTTATCTTCATGAATTTTAATGAAAATATTTTATGAACCCATTTAACATATTCATGTTTAATTTTTTAATATATTAAAATATAAATTATTCCATACAGACATTTTGTCTTCCTATATTGCATGCTAAATTGGTCTGGAATAAAAGGTAAAAGTAATGTAAAGGTCTTTTGTATTTGAGAAACTTAGAGGCAGCTATTCTAGTTAGAGTAAATGATTATAAATTATTAGTGTCAATCAAAGAAATGATTTCCATCTTCTGATGAAATCTATAGAAAATCTCTTCAAACACATAGTTCAGCTGTCACCAAATGACAAATCAATCAAAAAAAAAACAATACAACTGAGTGATTAGGCTTTAGACAAAAGACAATAGTATGTGGGTGGCATTTTCACACATTAAAAAACTGCTATTAATCAGAAAATCAGAGTCACCATTATTGCAAATACTTTTATTTTAACATTAAAAGTTTCAATATGATCTTATTTAAACTATAAACAGAAAAGGAAAATACTTGAAACAGAAAAGGAAAATACTTCAATGACTTTTAAATATATTGCTTTAAAAATAGGGTTATAGATTTACGTAATATATCTAGTTGACATGGGCAAATAATTCTTTGAAATACAAAATTCCTCCAAACTTAAGGTAACAAAATTGAATGACTAAAATGCTGAGTCTTTCATCCATATTTTAGGTGGAATTATATTATAATCAAGTTGGTTTTCTCATTTATTAGACTTTTTTCCTCATCACTATAGTTAAAATACTTTAGGAACCATAAAATATGAGAAAAATATGGGTAACATTTGATTTATAGCCCCGTTGAGAGTTTGACTGTAGGTTCTTAACCATGGATTATGTCATATTTATTGGCAAATTTATTTGAAAATTATTCTCTGTACATAAGCTAGACAACATTAATTTTAAAAAACCTTCCAATATCCAGCACAGTATAGTACAGGTATTATGGTGTTGGTTAAGTAAGGGTAACCCCAAGTATCACTCCAGCCTCTTTTTTTTCTTTTTGGATCACACCCGGCATTGCTCAGGGGTTTCTCCAGGGTAACCCCAAGTAATGGAGGTGCTGAACAGGTCGACTGGTTCAGCACCTCCATGATTGTGCGAAGAATGCCTAGAGAGAGAAAGACACAAAAGGACGCCTGTCTTCAGAAACTCTCGAGCTCATTCACCAACATGGCAAGGTGCGAGCCTCAGGAGACCAAATGCTAATGTCCAAGCTTGCTAAGAGGTGCAGAGAAGCGATAAAAGAAGACCTCAAAGACAGAAGAGCAGAAATACTGGTAGATGCAGCAGAAGCCGGGAAAAGCATTCGCACTGCCCGCCTGTCATTCGCCAACTATAAGACCAAGATGACTGCCCTCCGATGCCCTGATGGATCTATCACATCTTCCAGAAAGGCAATGGAGAAGATTATCCAGGACTTCTACTCAAATCTCTTTGATAGCCACATCCACCTGCCCAAATACCAAATTCCACAGGATGGATATGTTATTCCCAACGTTCTCCCTTCTGAAATCCGACATGCCATCTCGTCGGTAAAGAAGGGAACAGCACCAGGCCCAGACAAAGTCAGACCCCAACACCTGAAGAATCTGCCGTCGGTACTCATCAATACACTAGCTCGGCTCTTCACACGCTACCTGTCCGAATGCAAGGTGCCCTCCCAATGGAAAACCAGGACAGTTCTACTGTTCAAGAAGGGAGACATTCATGACATCAGCAACTATTGCCCCATCTGCCTGTTGCCCGTCATCTACAAGCTGTTTACACGAGTCATCCTGAACAGGATTAGCAGAACACTAGATGAAGGACAACCATGCGAGCAAGCAGGCTTCCGAAAAGGATTCAGCACAACCGACCATATCCACATAGTAACCAAGCTCATCGAGGTTTGTAGGGAGTACAAGATGCCGCTCTGTCTCATGTTCATTGATTTACAGAAAGCCTTTGATTCTGTGGAGACTGAAGCAGTCATCGAAGCCCTAGCCAAACAGGGTGTTTAAACCCAATACATCAAGATCCTTCGTGAGCTGTATTATGAGTTCACCACCAGTATCTCACTATTCTACAAAGAAGTGAGCATTGATGTCAAAACAGGGGTTCGACAGGGTGATACCATTTCACCAAAACTCTTCAGCGCCACCCTCAAGAACATCATGTGATAATTGTAATGGGAAGGAATGGGAGTGAAGATAGATGGTCGGCAACTACACCACCTCTGCTTCCCTGATGACATCGTTCTAATAACACCAGATATTAGCCAAGTGACACAAATGCTGGCTCTCTTTGACCGAGAATGTGAAAAGCTAGGTCTACAGCTGAATCTAAAGCTGGAATGACCTAATATAATTGTTACTGGTATTTGGCATATCAAATACGACACAAGCAGCTTCCAGGCTTGCCGTGAGCGTGGAATACGCTTGTAGTCACCTTTAAATACAGCATTTATTGGTGAACTCGCGCCGGCCGCAAGTGTCTGTGCAAGCTGTGCTGTGATAGACTGGTATGCTGGGTGGAGTTCTGATGAGAGGGAAGTCCGGATGTGGAAAATGGCGGCACTCGTGGAGTGGGGGTTTTCTGGCATGTTTCGAGGCTCTGCTGGTGTGGCGGGCCAGAGCTAGAACCCACCATCCCTCCCAGGCACCTCTTGAGTGGCTTTAGTCATAAAATTTGGTATTTCCAAGTTTCTAATAATTGTTGCTGAAGGAAAGCTTGCCATCATAGTACTGAACATTGTATTGGTCCAAGTGTTGTAGTAGGCACAATAATTCAGGTTCTTGCTCTCATGTTGTCTCAGTTCACAGCAAGGGATTGGAAGACAAATGACCAAATCCAGTCAAGTATTTACTGAGGGAAACTGACTAGAAAGGAGGGTACAGCAGGGAAGCTCCCAGATGAACAAAAGCTGAAGTCCTTCCCCTTTGATACCTTTTTAACTAGTGTGGTTAAGTGAGAATTTCATTTTTTGTTCCAAAATGTGAGTCCTCAAAACAGCGACAGGGGTGAGATCAGGGAGATAGGCACCTGGAAGTGTGCCGGGTTCAGGGGTTGGTGGGGCTTTGGCCGAGCTCCAGGCTGCCAGTCTTTTGTCCCCTGGCTTGTTTAGTGGTTGGCCTGGTGTGGGGAGAGGTGCTGGGAAAACTGGGCAGCTAAATGCAAAAAACGTGAATTTGGGCTTCTATCTAACAACATGCACAAATGCATATCCAAATGGATTAAAGATCTCAATATCAGACCTGAATCCATAAAGTACATTGAAAAAATATAGGAAAATATAGGACATTGAAACTAAAGGCATCTTAAAAAGGAAACACCACTAACAAAGCAAATAGAAATAAGGATAAACATATGGGACTACATGAAACTAAAATACTTCTTCACCTCGAAAGAAACAGTGACCGAGATACAAATACAATCCATAGAATGGGAAAGAATATTCACCCAATACCCATAAGAAAAGAGTTTGATATCCATGAAATATCAGACACTGGTAGAACTTTATAAGAAGAAAATTGCCACCCCGTCAAAAAATGGGGGAAGTAATGAACAGAAACTTCGACAAGGAAGAAATTTGAATGGCCAAAAGACATGAAAAAATGCTCATCATCATTATTCATCAGAGAGATGCAAATCAAAACAACAATGAGATATCATCTCACACAAAAGAGACTGACTGACACGTATCCAAAAGAGCAAGAACAGCAAGTGCTGGCGTAGATGCAGGGAAAACTGGGGGACTCTCATCCATTGTTGGTGGGAATGTTGATTGGTAGAGCCTTTTTGGAAAACAATATGGACATTCCTCCAAAGGCTAGAAATTGAGCTTCCATTTGACCCAGCCATACCACTCTTGGGAATATACTTTGGGAAGCCAAAAACACAGCAGAAACACCACCCCAGGTTTATGTTCATAGCAGCAGTATTCACAATAGCCAGAATCTGGAAACAACCAGAGTGCCTGAGAATTGATGACTGGATAAAGAAACTTTGGTCCTTCTAAGTGATGGAATACTATGCAGTTGTTAGGAAAAATGAAGTTATAAAATTTGCCTATAAATAGATGGACACAGAGAGGATCATGGTGAATGACATTAGTCAGTAGGAAAAAGACAGATATAGAATGACTGCATTTATTTGCATGACATAAATATAATATATATATTTGAATGGCATAAATATATATCTTAATTATTATGATACCAATACCCAAGGTCAAACCAAACATGGTTCAGAAGGTCTTGTCAAAAGTTGAATCTACCACAAACATATGGGAATCAGACGTTTGGTAAAACAGAGAAGGAAACAGTGTGCTAATAATTGTTGTAAGTGATAATCCCAGCCTACAGCTGAACATTGAATACGGGCAAAAAGATACATGATAATTTGTAAATTTTTGTAGTGCAATCTGCAATGTGTAAGATAAGGAAGAGAGAAAGAGAGAAGAGAGAAAAGAGAAAAGAACCTGCCACAGAGGCAGGCTAGAGGAGAGGGAGGGAATAGGGGACTTTGGTGTTGGGAAATGGGGACTCTTGGAGGAATGGTGCCGGAACATTGTATGACCGAAAGCCGAACATGAACATCTTTGTAATTGTATACCTCACGGTGGTATGAGATATTAAAAAAAAACACTTCTTATGTCTGGGCTTCACACAGTGTAGTCATTGGGGTTAGAGATGCCTCCTAGACCTTGCTTGTGGCCTTCCTTACCTTATAGTTCCATTGTAAGGGCCTTATTTTTAATTGTGCCATACGTGTTGTTCCCCTTGTCTGTATCACAGAGCAATGCTGGTTAGTGAGAGTTTAACACTGGCATAACAGACCTACATGAAGCAGCTGGACTTCTGGGTGACTGATTATAAGTATGTCTCGCTGAATTGAAATTCCTGGGCTCAACTTTCGAGTTATTGCTTACAAAATGGGTGCACTATACAAGTTATTAAACCTCAGCTAAAATTGAAGTCAGAATTCTTGTACAGGAGCTTGTATGACTGTGTGTGTATGGGGGTAGGGCACACACTAAGAATAAAAATGATTAACCTACATAATGTTGCCTGGCAAAAATCCATAAATATTATTTAGTTTGTTGCCAACAAACTTAATGTTTGAATTGAGTATTAAAAATTAAATGCTGTGAATGGTATCATCACATATATTTGGAAAATTGTAGTTCTAATTTGTGAAAGTTATTTATTACATGTACAATCATCAATTGGTGACTGTGATTTTGCAAAGTCTTATAACTCTATAGCAAGCAGCAATTCTAGATATTGCAAAAACCATGAAGGCTTTTAAAGAGATGTATAGAGAATGTGTTATAATTAATAAAATTAATTTTGTTAAAAAATATAGAAAAGGTTCAGGCAATGAGAGAGAAAAGAAAAGCCAAGATTACTTATATCCTGTTTTCCAAGGTATGTGCATACTAACACTGTTAAATTTAAAAAAGGCTAAATGCCTTTAAGATGAGAATTTTACCACATGCTGTATCAATGCTCAAATATTTTGCATAAATAAAATATTTTGTATTAGGGAAAGTTCTGTGAATAATCACAATTGGGGGAAATATAAGAAAATTGTATGAAAAAAATGTTTGCTAACATAAAACATAAGTGAAACTTGCTACCTATACTGCTGTAGTGCTATGTTGCTGATGTTTAGAGGTACTAAGTGACTTATGTTTGACTAATTTTGACATGGAAAACATCAAGAAATATGTATTAACTGGTTTCTGATAATGTTTTGTCTAAATTGCTATCTAAATCATTGGAGTATGGTTTATATTCAAACAATATTTAACATACAGGTTGCAATACCATGTCTATATTTATGCTTTCTCAAAGCATCATTTAAACTTATTATTTTTTGCAGTGCCATATTCCATGTGGTTTAGTTTGATACTGTATGAATTTCTGCTGAAATAAAGTACAATATAAGAGAATATAAAGCAGGTCAAAATTCAAAGGAAATCATATTAAATGAGACTTAGATCATAACGTAAAAACATAACAATGTCTCAGAAAAGAAATGTGATGTTTACTGCAGTATTGCTAAATCCCAGTTTGTTAATTACTAGATAAGGCAATCTATTTAATTGTATCTAATTAAGATAATTTAGACTCTAGAGATTTCTGTGTTAAAAAAATGAAAGTACAATAACAATAATAATCAGTAAAACGGGTTTTTCTAATACATGGACACTTTGTGTTTTAATATATAGAAACTTATTAAAGTTAATAATTTAGGTTTTGATTAAATAATTAAATTAAAAGTATAAAAAGTTTTGGAAGAATTACAAGTTCATACTAAATTATTGTCCTGAAAAATACTGCACATATTCAACTGAAATTTTTAAAATGTATTAGTAATGTTTTATTATTTATTATGTCAAAATAACAGTCTGCAGCATTGTATCTTTCCAAACTGAAATGTAGAATGGTTTGCTTAGGATTGCTCTCACATATAAGTCATGATGTTTATTGAATTATCTCAAGATAGAGAAGACTGTACAGGAACAATTAATAAACATGTTATTTTTCAGAGAAGAAGAAATCCTCGTAGCAGAGCAAGTTGTTGATGACAATGAAGGTGTTCTGGACTACGAGGCAAAGTGTTATGCCGTTTTCAGTGTTTCTCTTTCTTATTCATGTACTAAATGTGCTATTTCACAAACGATTTGGGGTGTATCCAGTTCTACCCTTCATATGTTGGTCATATGATACTATTACATAAATGTATATTTTTTTATAGATATATCATGTTTGATGCCGGGACCCAAATTCAAACTCTGACACCACATGTTCCCTCAGAACTTTAGAGTGTGGCCTTAGAGTCCCCCAGTCACTGCTTGGTGGCCATGGTAGTCCCCAGCACCATGGAGTTGAAACAGGTCAGTTTATTCTTATCCTACGACTGAGGCAAAATGCCCCACTCTGAAGCATTTCAAGGCATGTCCTCAATCCACCTGAGTGCTTCCTGGAAACATATGTCTCACCCCTCCTTTTCAAAAAAAAATCAGATAAATAAAAAATAAATATTAAAAATAATAATAGTCATTCTTAAAGTTTGAGGCATCAATGTTTTAATTTTACTATACCTTTTGGGGCATTACATGAAGATATCAAGACAGATTATTTTATTTAGAAATTTCAGTTTAGTAAAATGTTCTGTCAGAATTTTAGGTTTAATATAAGTGGTATAAATGCGTCTATTAGTAAAATATCAATACTCATATTTGTTTTCATTCACTTCAATGAAGAAATAATAGAATTAGGTTCTTTGGTTTTAGCATGATAAAGCAATGACCTATTTCAGAATATTGATAAGGTTTCTTTATTTTCAGGCATAAAAGAAATGGGAAAAAGTATTATGTGACCTTATCAGAAAGGTGCTTTCATACATTTTAACATTTTAAACATGTAGATGAAAAAGGTATTGATTTCTAACATTAAATTCACACAAGTACACAAAGGAAATATCTTTGATTTTCAAACAAGGAATGTAAATTACCAGAGATTATTAAAGTCTAGTTTTTGCATTATTTTAATTGTATTCATTCACAAATGGTTATTCATCACATATACTGTTCCAGACACTGAACTAAGTATCAAGAGTATGTTATCATTTTCATGCCTCACAACAACCCTATGTGGTAGTTAGTTTTCTAATTTCATAGATGAGGAAACTAAATCTCAGGCAGTATTTCAATCTCCAGTATCATAAGCTTATTTGGGGTAATGCCAAGAGTGACTGTGATGCCTATTTCCCAAGCTGATGTACATTCTACCATTACCTGCTATTCCTCCCAAACACTAGTAAACCTGGGAGAAATTAATAAAATATAACTCCTGGTCATATTTTATATGCACTTACTTGGTAAACCCAGAATTATAAACGCTTATGCAACGCATGCAGAAACCACACTTAAGGAAATTAATGTTGTGGATCTGGAAACTGAGAAATACATGTTTGTGGTGATTTTGGAGAAAATTGACAAATAAAGCAGTCATTTAATTTTATTGTCTTTTTGTTCAAGTGGTATATCAAATAAAAATGTTTCTCACCTACAAGGCTTGTTTATGGATGTTATTGCTCAAAGTTCTTGACTTTAATTGCCTAAAATACACTGGGTAATTTGATGTCTCTAAACATCCAGTGAACTTTGAGTCTTTCTAATTGAGAAACCGTCTTTCTCTTCCAGCTGCAGTTCTTACACCTATCACCCCACCAAGATGTGATGTAATACAGAGAAGTAATCAATCAACCTCAAAGTAGTGCAGACTCTGGGAAAATCTCAGGAGTATTCACAAAAGCCTAGAAGAGGTAGAAATCCAACCATTAATCATTCTTTAAAATCAAAGGGAATATAAAGACAGGGTTTCTCAAAGAACTCTGATTTTTGAAAGCTCTTTTTAAATGATGCACAGAGATATTTTGCCAATATCATACCATGCAGGTGCAGAATTTGAGCAAAACAGACCGATGGGCATCGGAAAGCCTGACAGACTATGTTAATGCATGGTATGCTCTAATTGAAAAAAGAAATCCACAAGCATATTATCTGTCTTAAATGCTTGCCCTTTTATAAAGATTTAATTCAAATAGATGATGTGGCAATCAGATTGTTCCATGGACCTAAAGTCCAGAGCTTCAGAGAATGGAACTTTTGTAGGAGCTGTCATGCATAATATAGCAGCATTGGAGTAACACTTAGAAAGAGATATCCAGGATAAGTTTCTTGGGTTAGATGTTTGTGCTATGAGCCAAAATGTGTAAGAGAAGAGAAAAAGAGAGATTGAGAGAGAAAGAGAGAGAAGAGAAAATTGCCTGCCATTTGCTATACAGATATCTTGGGGAGGAATCTGGGGACATTGGTATTGGGAAATGTACAATGTTGGAGGTTTTGGTGCTGGAATACTGTATGACTGAAACCCAATCATGAACTGCTTTGCAACTGTTTATCTCATGGTAGTACAATAAAATTTTTTTAAAGTTTGAGCTATAGATTTCAATTATTAATTTTAATATGGAAATTCAAGTGTCTGAATTAGAACTCCATTGTTGAAGATAATGACAGTGTATTTTTCTTCCTAAAGCTACTGGAATTTTCTGGAAGAGAAAAATTTCTTGAAATTATAATCTGAAGATGGAATTTTTGAAATTTTCCATTCCAATTATTTATTGATAGTAGATATTATTATGCAATGTTTCTAGTGTAAGTATAGAGTAGAAGTATTTATTTTCATGAAAAAAATAGAATTATCTTCCTACATTTAAAAAAGACTTTTATGGGGTTTTCAGGCTGAACCTCAGATAATGAAGTACTGATTTTAGAAAAAATTAAAGTTTTGTAAAATAATCATCATCTAATCATCTTAAGATTATTTTATTTTAAGAAACTTAGAATTAAATGTTATTGAAGTAATTATAGTAATCTGTAGCATCATATGCATTTAAGGGTCACATCACTTGTCCTATTTTCTTATGGCAGTACAAACCATTTTCAAATCCTAAGATATATAACCTTGTTTTATCATCAGATTTTATAAGGAATTATCTAAAATAATTATGTAGTTTACAATTTCAAGGTCTAGAAATACCAAAGCAAATTTACTTACTCAACAAGGTTCTTCCTACATTTCTTCCTATCAATGTAATATTAGCACATGGAGTTCCTGCTTTTATGAAATTCACTCTAAAGTTTTGTTATGCAGATTTGGGTTTGTTCTAAAACAGCAGCTGGAGGTTTTGCTTTTATAGACACCTAGACTAGACAGGCCTGACTTTGGAAGTAGTTATTGACTTTCTGTATCCGAGGCAGTTTCATATTGATCTTGAGGCAACTCAATTACCCACACCTGGAAGAGGCAATGAATTTGAATAGTGTTCATGGCTTTTTTTTAATATATCTTTTCTTCCCCCTTTGTGAAGGGCAATGACTTACACCTTGCAAAATGAATCACAAGGAGATACTCTGTTCTCTTCTTAAAGGTAACAGAAAAGGAACTTTGAGATAAAGCACTTATGAGTCTAGTGATGGAGATTATGCTGAATATATGTTTCAGGCACCTTTGACAGTTTAAATGCATATAGCATTTACACATTTTGATTCTAGAACAGCTGTAGTATTAATAAGCTTTACATAAAGGGGAAACATTTCATAGCAATTAATTTTCAAACTAAGCAATGGTTAGGTGATTTTATGTTTTACACATAGAACCATAATTTCGGAGGTGAAAGGATTTTAGAGACTTGTGTGTGTGTGTGTGTGTGTGTGTGTGTGTGTGTGTGTGTTTTGGACCACCCTAATTGTTCTCAGAGTTTACACTGACTATGCGTTCAGGGATCACTCTTGGAATGATGCTCAGGAGATCAAACCGGGTGCTGGGGATAAGACCTAGGTCTGCTGAAGGCAAGGCAAGCACATCGCCTGCTCTACTCTCTGCCTGACCCCAAAAGAGAAAACTTCTAAATGAGAATTGAAATATAGACTTTCGTTTTTATGGAGTTATTCTAAATTTTTCTTTTAATTGAAATGACAGTACACTTTAAGTTATTTTTATTAAGGTAACGTGATTTACAAATTAATCATAGTTGAGTTTCAGACATACTATAAAATTTACGGGAGAGGAGGTGTGGAGATTACACATGAACACACTTAGGAGCCATTTCTAGCATATTGTTGGGGGCCATGGGGGCCAGGGATCTGCTGACTTTGAGCTAGGACCCCACTTGGAGAAGTAGTATTCAGGGTGCCTATAACAGTCACTACCAGTATGTGACAGGTGAATTATTTAACCCTGTGTTTCAAGATATTCTGGGCTTTTTGGAATAAATGTGAATCATCTTCACACTATTGGATAAGGGATGTTAGGAAGAGAAAATAATTTCATGTAGTTGAATGCCTTATCCTGTTGCCTGACACACATTCCAATAACAAGTTATAAAAAGAACAAGACCAGCTCCATTATTTAACAGGTAAAGTGAGACACAGGAATATGCAGGTAACTCAGCTCATTAATGAACAAAACAGGTATTAAAATATTTGTATTCCTTCTGGCTTTTGATATGCTCATTTTAAAGAAAGGCATTCTTCATTCTCATGTTAGGTCTAAAGAAACTTTTCAAGTTAAACACCATGCATATTTATTGAGGCTTTCTTCTATTCTCAGTACTGACCTGAACACCATGGGAGATATATTCATAAATCAGATCTCTCATGGAGCTCATCATTTAATCCAAAAAAAAAAAAGGTGAATGCAAGAATACGGTTATAAAAGAGTCACAACATTCTCTATAAGAAAAGATCCATTTTAAAGAGAATTGGTAAAGATGTTCTGGGTGAACAGTTATTGAGGACGTATTTTATAAATGGATTTAGCTTCTCCTTGACAAAGGCGGATTATAACTTACTGGGCCACTCACACACCCTCCTAAGAATGCATTACTCTATACTGCTCTGCTTCGGCTTCCCCAGCCCCTTATGCCTCTTTGTTGCCGCCATAAATATTTTATTTCATGCTGAAGGTATAATCACATAGGAGTTTCAGTGTTTAAGGGCTCCAATCACAGAATGCTGTTAAAAAATAGGTTCTAAAAATAAAACTACTAAATTGAATAGTATCAAACTTTTTTTCCCTAGCCTTTTGGTTGAACAAATTTATTTTTGCTACTATGCTCATGAAATCGTTAGAAAAGAAATGACTTTTCTATTATTCCTTTCAAAATTTATCTATGAATTACACCAATGTTCATCGTCTGCCTTGCTTTATTTCTTTTGTCAGCAGCTCCTAAAGATACCCAGTCATGTTTAGGGGCTATTACTTGGGGAATGGAGGTTAGTCCCAGCAGTGCTTCTGAGACCATGAACCTCGAACCTCCTACATAAAACATGTGCTCAGCTAACTCCTTTCCCTTTTATTATTATTATTATTAAACAAACACATTTGGCATAATACCTGATTTTTCTATGTTTGTAAGGATGCGGGGTAACCAGCTATTCTGCTCAGGGCTTATTCCTGGTGCTCAGAGTCAGCTTCTGGTGGTGTTCAGAGATTGAACAGGATTGACTACATACACATCAATGGCCTTAACTCCAAGACTCTCTCTGGCCCCCTTATAGACATTTTAAATGTTCATTATACCTTGCCTCAGCTTTATAGTCTTTGACAAAGAGAATAATTACCATAACCCTGTCTCACTAGATGAGAACTGGAAAGATAGCACAGCAGATAGCATGCCTGCCTTGTATGCAGATGACCCAGCTTTCATTGCCAACACTGTGCATGGCCTCCTGAGTTTGGGGAATACAGACCCAAGCCCTGAGGACAGCCAAGTATAACTCAAAAAATAAAAAAAAATACATAAATAAATAAAAATAGATGAACTAGATTATAGGCAAGGTTAAAACAAGATAAAAAAAATAGCCAAAAGATAGATACACATTTTTTGAAAAAAGCATAAAAACATGTACAGCAGTATTTATACTATGATAGGATAATAATACCCTAAGGTGAGATAATGAAAACAAAGAGGCCAAACATATAAAGGCATCTGAATTTCTAGTGAGAACCATTAAAATAGCTTGCTTACTTTAATTTCCTCATTTAATTATAATATTCCTGTTTGTAAGATATACTTAGATGAATATCATTGTTTAGCAATGTTTCATAAACACTGAAGAAAAATGTGGCTAATAATTATGTGGAGAAAAAGTTTAATAAATTCTTCCTTATAAGGGAAATATCTAGAGAAGCCTTGAGTCAAAACTCTGATGCCCTCTTGTGTGCATTTTAAATCTAGTCCAATACATACATTGCACATACATGCCTATATATAGTCTCTAAATACTAAGAGCTACAAAAATTCCATTAGTAAGTGCAACAATTACAAAAGATATCAGATGATTATTTTACATATAAATGCAAATGAATCTCATAGTGTTTTCCTTGAGAGTGAGGGGTGGAATTTCTACGATAATGCCAAAGCTTTACGTTCTCTGTGAGCTTGTCTGCAACTCATCACAGGATTATGAATAAACATGAGTGTAGGAGTATGCAGATTTCCTAATAGAAAATCCATGAATGTTTTAACACCCAGGGGTTCAAATTATAATAAAGGGATAGCACCTGTCACTGGAGGCAAACTACAAGATCACCTTTGCAATCCCTGGAGCAATTAAATTGCCTACAATTTAGCCTTTCTCTGGCAAGTAGCTTCCAAAGACAGTCACACTTATCTATTTCCGAGTCACATGTAGTGAAGTTGGCTTACATTACAATTGTTCACTTTTATAGCATTATTTTTCCAAAATCAAAAATTTCATTTTTTTAAATTTTCTTCTAGAATTTCCATCACTGGCCTCCTGTATTTCATTTAAGCATGAGCCGAGAAATTCCATGGCCACATCCAATCAGTATAGTTGATTAGTGGTAGGAAATGACCTATCCATTTCAATGAACTAGTCCTCTAAGTAGTAAGTATGAGATGTGACTTCTATACAAGCACGTCTATAAAAAAGTAATTCAATTAATTAATTTAGGCTTTTTTTACAAAAGAATGGAGAATGCTCAGACTGAATGACTGGATTATGGAGACACTATTCATCAAGTCCACCACTTACGTTTCTCCATCTGAGACAAGGCAAGCAAAGTCACTTCTGAGGGATGGTTCCTGAAGTCTGGTGTGACTGCATGCCAACGTGGCACTTCCCCTGATCACAGCTTCTTCTAGTGATACATGGGACTGGATTATTTTCTGTGATGATGACTGGCACCTAGCTTCTCATAAATGAGTGGCACAAAGTTGACAGATACAGGAAATAGAAGACCAGGATAGAATAATCCAAGAATAATAAAGGGCCTTAGGTTACTAAAGAAAACTCAGAACATGCACTTGAATATCCAACAGTAAAGCACAATGCTACAATGGGGAAGCACTTCCTAAAATGCAAGTCTCTGGCATTGCAGTAGCTCTGATAACAACAAACAAGCATTCCCATTTGGAAGAGCTCTAGCTGCTCAGACTTGTACCAGAGGCTGTGCTGGCCATTCTTTTTCTCCTTTTTTAGTGATATGGCTGTATCCAGGGCGGCCACTACCATAGACCCAGGAGCTGCTATTGCTTCTCCTCCAGGAAAGAGGACCATGGCGTATAAATAAATCGCATGTACACTCAGAGATGTGTACATGCAATACTATACCACTTGGCTACATGCAATCGTATACCACCTGGCTGCATGTTTCGCCTCAACTTTTCCCTCTTTCTTTCTTTCTTTCTTTCTTTCTTTTCTTTCTTTCTTTCTTTCTTTCTTTCTTTCTTTCTTTCTTTCTTTCTTTCTTTCTTTCTTTCTTTCTTTCTTTCTTTCTTTCTTTCTTTCTTTCTCTCTCTCTCTCTCTCTCTCTCTCTTTCTCTTTCTTTCTTTCTTTCTTTCTTTCTTTCTTTCTTTCTTTCTTTCTTTCTTTCTTTCTTTCTTTCTTCTTTCTTTCTTTCTTTCTTTCTTTCTTTCTTTCTTTCTTTCTTTCTTTCTTTCTTTCTTTCTTTCTTTCTTTCTTTCTTTCTTTCTTTCTTTCTTTCTTTCTTTCTTTCTTTCTTTCTTTCTTTCTTTCTTTCTTTCTTTCTTTCTTTCTTTCTTTCTTTCTTTCTTTCTTTCTTTCTTTCTTTTTCTTTCTTTCTTTTCTTTCTTTTTTCTTTTTTTCTTTTCTTTTTTTTTTGCTTTTTTTGGTCACACCCCGCAATGCTCAGGGGGTTTCTCCTGGCTCTACACTCAGGAATTACTCCTTGCGGTGCTCCCGGGACCATATGGGATGTTGGGGATTGAACCCGGGCCGACATGGGTCGGCCGCTTGCAAGGCAAATGCCTATCCGCTGGGCTATAGCTTTGGCCCCAATTATTTTCCACCTTTTTTCTATCATTTCAATAAACTTATATAAAGTGAAGTTACCGTAAAAATCTATTTTTAGTTTTTTTTTCTCGTTTAGGGGCTACATCTGATGTTGCCCAGGGCTTTATCCTGCACCGAACACAGGGGCCGCACCTGCCGTGGAGCATGGGACAATAAGACAAGCCTGGAACAGAACCTAGGTCAGCCACATGCAAGGCAAGTTCCTATTCACTGGACAATGGTGTGGTTCCCACAGCTGTCTGTGTTGGTGAGAAGTACTGTTTTTATTGGGATGATAGAGGAAAGGAGAGAAGTAGAAAAAAGACAGTGCTTAAGAAAGTGCACAGAATTCATCAGAATGAAAAAAAAATGTCCAAGTCCAAGTAGGGTGGGGAAATGGGAGATAAAGAATGAGAGTCCAGGGACCAGAGCGATAGTGTAGCGGTAAGGGCGTTTGATTTTCACATTATTGACCCGGGTTTGATCGGAGGCATCCCATATGGTTCCTTTAACACCATCAGGAGGAATTCCTGAGTAGTAGAGCCAGGATTAACCACTGAGCATTGCTCGGTGTGACCCAATAAACAAAAAAAGCAACAGCAAAAAAAAATTGAAATTCTATTATATGGAAACCATGTATAGACCGTGTATAAGGTCTTATAACCTTGTATAAGAACTATGTTCTTATACAATAACATGATTAGATTATTTGACTCTACTGACTTTACTATTTGTACATCTTTTATTTAATGTCATTTATTTATGGACGGTTATTTCCAAAAAATTATAGAAAAGGGAAGAGAGTGAACAGTATCAGGAAATTAGTATTTGAGAGTCAATAATTGATGACTATTTCATGAGAGTTGTTATAGAGAAGACAATTTTAAGCTTTACTGTGCTGCTAAATTAGCTGAATGGATGATGGAAGCAGAAAGTAGCCATCTGGAATTAATCCATGTATTACATAAGGACTTTTAATGTTCCCCTTCTATTCAACTACTTCCTTTTTGCTTCCAGATAATGAGAGACTATACAATCATATATTATATTGATAGGCATTCGCATATAATAGATCATGATGCATATAAAATTATGTAAAATGGAGAAAAATAAAGGATCTTGAGACAAAATAAGGCCAAATATTGGGAAGCATGGAGAGAGCTCCAAGAGGTGGACACATGTTTAGTATGAAGGACATTTGGTTCAGACACCACCTGCAACATTCTTCCCAGCACTACCTAGAAAAATCTAATGAGCAGAGAGACAGCAGTAACCCCTGAGCCCAGGCTGTGTGGCCCCAAACAAAAAGAATAAATTTACATATTATTGACCTCCCTGCCCCTCGAGATATTGCAGGTGTGGCTGTGGTGCCTGACTGCATCAGCAGGTGGCAGGCAGGAGACGGGCTTGTCTATACCCAGAGCTCTGCCCCACGGACCCTGAATGGTTGATGGTCTGACATAAAAAATACAGGATCACTTAGAATGAACCTAGAGCCACGACAGCCTGGCAAGCTACCTGTGTTGTAATTGATATGCCAAAAATAGTAACTATAATGGACCTCATTCCCAATGAATGGGGACGTTACTGGCACCCACTTGAGCAAATTGATGAACAAGGGGAAGACAAGTGACAATTAAAGACCTCATTCCCATGACCTGAACGAATAATTTGAGGCTCTTCAAATTCCTGGAGTGAGCAGATGTCCTTGGGCTACACTATCATGCAACAGGACATATGGAGACATTACCGGTGCCCACTCTAGCAAATCAATGAACAACGGGAAGACAAGTGACAAGTGACCATCTACAAAATGACTATAAAATTATTATCCCAGTCTTGCCTTCTAAGCCTTTTTTATAGAAAAATGAGTATTTCATTGTATATGCAAAGCATCAGTGATTATATGTAGATGTTGCTGGAGAGGGCGAGCAAGAGTTTTGGCTACGTGTTTGACACCTATTGATTCAGGTTCAGCCAGAGGCTTTAGTTGTTTATCTTCTGAGAATGAGCATTTCCAGAAGCTTCTCAATGGACTCAAGATTGTGATGTCTCATTGAGATGCACCAACTACTGAGACAAAGAAGCCTATTTCAATTTCTCATTTATTGAAACTTGGTGTTTACCAATCTGGTATAGATTTCCTTTTCCTTAGGTCTTTCCCTACCTACTGGATATATGGACTGTTTTCAGAAAATAACTGGAAAGCACGTGGTTTATATCCCCATTATTTACATATAATAATATTAGAATGTAAGAATGTTAGATACACACAGAAGCAGTTGATTTAAAGTAGTTTTTAGTAACAACAATGGCTTGGCAGCTAAGATTACTTGAAGTTTTGTAAAAAAAATAAAGAGCCTCATACAATCATCCAATAATTCCAGGTTTTCCATATTTCTAATAAAATTACTTAACATTGTATCTTCCTCAAAATATAAAAAGCAAATTCCTTTGACTAATAAATTGTTAACTCTTAACATGCATGTAACTTTGCTGAATTAAAATCAGTCTGCTAAAAGACAAAGAAGGTGATTTAGAACAAGAAGTATTTCAAATCATAGTGAAATTTTTCACATTTAATTACAATTTAATAAAAAGGGCTTTGTTAATGGGCAATTGCTGACATGTGCTGAATAAACATTTGCAAACTACATTCCATTTTATGTAGCAATTTTCATTATTTTTATAGAAACAGGAGAATTTCATGTTTAGTTTTCAGAGGTCAATGACTTTGGAATATTTTCTCTTATCATTTATTGTCATTTGAAAAAAATAACTAAAACTTGATTTTTAAAAACACACCTATGCATATATAAATATATATGTATTCAGGTATATCTGACTACCTATGTATCACATATAGTTGAATACATTTATATGTGTATAAAAATCATTTCACTCTCAGCCACTTTAATAAGATGTTAAAGACTGTTACTTACAAAGGATACATCAATTGGAAATACTTTTTCATTCTGGTTGTAAAACTTAATGTTATATCATGTTTATTACTTTTCTACCTTCCTGAGGATTATAGGTATTTATACATATTTAAGCTTTTTAAAAGTCTTATTCACATAGTGGAGGGAATTGGGGCCAGGAGTTGGTGCTAAAGCGCTGAAGGGTGCTAAAGTGTTATGTATAAAACCTATCAGCAACAGTGCTGTGAACCATTGTGTAAAAACTTACACAAAAAGTGCTTCTCTTAGAGACAGATAGTTTGATAGGACCCAAAGGTGAAGAGGAGACAAGTTGGTAGAAGGAAATGATGGCAACATTGTATACTGAAACCCAAACATGAATGACTTTATAATTTTATTATGACAATAAAAAAATAAGTGAAAAAAAAGTACTAGTCACAGGGCTGGAGTGATAGTACAGTGAATAGGGTATTGCCTCAAATAAATAGATGATTCATGAACATATACTAAATTGTTTATGGATTTATCTTTCTTTTTTGCTTTCTTTCTCCCTCCTTTAGTCACTCTATTTATTTCTTAATGATCAGATGCTAAAAAGCTGTTTATTTCTGCTAATGCTTTTATTTGTGGGTATAGTTGAGATTACATTTTAATTAAAACATACATTGTGAAATATTTTGCCCATGTTTTCCTCTATGTGTTTTAGGTTTAAAATCTTACATACAAGTCTTCAATTCATTTCAAGTTATAGTTTTCGATATGTTGTGAAATAATAATTCTATTTGCATTCTTTTGCTAAACTTCCACATTTTCCAGACCATTTGTTGAGAGACTTTCCATTGTAATGTTCTAGGCAAGTTTAAAATAATTCAGGAGCGCATCATTATAACTCACCATATAATTATTACCATAGAATAATGATCACACCATGCTTTATAAAATAATACTAGCACATTTTTGAAGCTTTACAGAAAGATCACATCTTTCTTTTCTGCAAAGAAAAAACTGTCATACAATTTGTGATGATTATTTAGTGAAATATACTACATTTCAGTTTAATTTCAGGGTTCTAAATTCTATTCAATTAACTTGTGTGTATATTTTTGTTCCAATAGTATGCTGATTTGCTGCCTACATCCCTGTAATATTGCTTTAAGCTAAGGAGCATTATTTCATATATTTACTCAGGATTGCTTTGCTATTTCAGGGTTTTGTGGTTCCATGTACATTTCAGTAATTTAATCTAATTCCTTAAATAATGTCTTTGTGGTTTTGATAGAAATTTGTTTGATTTTATAAATCATGAGATATTGTTTTCCATGCCTCATAAGTGTACTTAGTATGTGTCCAACCTGCATATATTCAGGCTCACAGCATTGAGCTGACTGTTCAATACTTAGGCCTACTGACGTTAGAAGCTGTGGTGTCCTCACCTGGCAGTGCTGGACAGCTGCGTCTAATGTCAGATTGAATGCAAGACCTCACATATGCCAGAGATGAGATCTATCACTTCATGCTCTCTCCCCAGCAACACAAATTCCTTCTTAATATAAATTTTCTTCATCTATGAAATCTGGTTGGACACTTAACGATGATAAACTTTAAAAAAAAATTCTGAGTAGAGAGCTACACATATCATTTTTGCTATCTTGATCTATAGCATACCATTTATTTATTTGATTTTTTTTAATTTTGGACCATACTAGAAAGCAGTTAAGAATTTTTCCTGGCTCTATTATCAGGGTTCACTCCCAGTGGTGATTAGGTGACCTGATGGATTGTTGGGCGTTGAACAGGGGTTGGCCATGTGCAAAGAGATCAATGTAATGCTGTACTACTTCTCCGGCACAATACATCAGGGTTTTCAGATCATATTGACAAGGGATTATTTGTTTTACTCTTTTATTTTATTTGTAGGCTTGAGCAATGTGCTGATGTGATCCTGGTTCCATAGTCTGTGCTTAGGATCACGTTTGAAAATGCCCACTGTATGTGGTATGACTCCCAATGGCTGAACCAGGGCCATCCACATGCTGGGCAGGCTATATTTTTAAACTCACTCAAAATAATGAGTTTTTTGAAGCTTCTTTAAAAAAATTTGTTCAACACAGTGATTTACAAAGTTTATAGTACATTCGATTTTCCATCACCAGTCCCACCAACAGTGTGAACGTCCCTCCACCAATGTTCCCAATTTCCAACCCTTCCTCAAAGCCTGTCATCTTAGTAGGCACAAATTTTATATGATTTTGTTTGCTACAACACAAAGGTAAAAGGAATTATCAAAATAGATCAATTAAACTTCATTTGTTAGCTCATTGTCTGAGGATTTACTGAACTGATTGGTGCTAGTTAAGCCTTCTCTAATTGCTTTCACACTCTGAGGTTGTGAACTTCTGTGCAACTTTCCCCTTGCATTTGTCTATTGGGCTGTCAGTAAGGTTAAATTTAGAGGTGCAGTGAGGCCTCATATTTGACCTGCATGATTCAGAAACTGTGGAGCTGGGACAGTTTGGAGCCAGGCAACTTTCAGTTCTGATGAGTTCAGTTGCGGAGCTGGGTTCTGTATAGACCAGAGGACGCTGGGTGTGGGAAGAAGCTACTGGGCCTGCAGGCCACGAGGGGAATCTGCTGCCCTCATTGCTCGAAGACTCTAGGGTTCTCAGCTCAGAGATCAAGCTCCCTCAGCTAACTTGGTGGCCTCATGGGTTTCAATTGTAGAACTGGACCATTTATATGCCAGAGCATGTTACGTTTATTACTATCACTTGTCACTTGTCACTTTTCTTCCGTTGTTCATCGATTTGCTTGAGGGGATGCCAGTAATATCTCCATTCGTTGGGGATGAAGTCCATTATTGTTACTATTTTTTGGCATATTAAATACACCATGGGTGGCTTGCCAGTCTCTGCCATGGCTCTGGGTTCATTCCAGGGGGCCCAGTCTTTTACTGTCAGACCATCAGCTATCCAGGGCCCACGCCCACGGGGAAGAGCCCTGGATGTAGACAAGCCTGTCTCCTGTGTGCCACCTGCTGATGCAGTTGGGCACTGCAGCCACACCTGCAAAACCTCTAGAGGCAGGAGGCTTATTCCTATACTCATGTATGCATTCATTATGACAAATGAAAAAATTGCACAACTGTCGTAAAGGCACCAAATTATTTCCATAAAATTCTAATTTAGCAACAAGTACTGGTCATTCTTTCTTACTTATCACTTATCTTCCCATTATTCATAAATTTGTTCGAGCAGGCACCAGTAACATCTCCATTTTTCTGTTGCCTGCTAGTATAGCCCAAGGGCCTTTGTTCACTCAGGAATATGAAGAGCCTCAAATCATTTTTTCAGGTCATGGGAATGAGGCCTATTATTGTTACTGGTTTTGGCATATCAAATATGACATGGGTAGCTTGCCACGCTCTGCTGTGCCGGTGCTCTCAGTTTTTGTATTTACTGATGCACCACGCAGCTGAAAAGCGGCAGTGCACAACAGCGAGAGCTGTCATCATGGTGTGGGGGTTCCTCTAGCTTCTTCCGGGGCTCTATTGAGGCGGCGGGTCAGAGCCTACTAGAATCCTCATGATCAGCGAGCACAGGGAAAGCTGATTGCCCGTCTGCTCTGTGTATCTGTGTCTCTGGTTCACAGCCAGCAGGCTGGAAGCAGTTCGTGGGCGGGTCCACTAGGCCTTCCAGTTGGGACAGCGGTGGGGGAAAGGGACCACAGTTCCATCTCCACGGAAGCCCGATGACTTTTGCTGCCAAGACAAGCAGCAACACCTAAAAGCCGAAATACCTATAAACCAAAATTTTCATTTTGAAAGTGAACTTAATTTCCTGAATGATCTTTAGAAAAATATAATCAATATTTTAGTTACTTTTTTTTTTAAAAAAGAGAAAACTCCTTTGTTTTTGGGCCATACCCAACTTTGTTTAGGACTCTGTGTGCAGTATCACTCCTGACAGGGCTCAATCACAGGAGCTACAATGACAGAATTGAGTTGGTGCCAGACAAGTGCTTTAGCCTCTTTACTGCATCTCCAACCCTAAAAGAACCCATATTATAACGTAGGAGGTGTCCGACACTTTCCCCCTTTTCTCTTTCTTTCTTACTATGAAAATTAAATTTCTATGGAGATATAATTGTTATAGTGTCTTATTTCTGACATCTAACATAACCAAGCCATAGAAAATATTACACAATTATTTCTGGTGAGAGCCTATAATATTTTGACAAAGAAAAGAGCTGTAGTTTGTTCAGCACTTTGTTCTACACAATAATGTAAAATATTAAAATTATGGTTCCTATTTTAAAAATTATATATGCTTTGAATAAGTAAAAATAGTGCATTTAGACATAAATTAAATAAATTATGCCTGGGATGAAAGATAATATAAACATTAAGGAGTTTGCCTTGCAGGCAGTGTACCCAGTTTTAAATCCTTGGCACCACATGTGGAATCCAAACACCATTAGCACAGAGTTAGGAGTATGCCATGAGCATTGTTGGGTGTGGACCATGAAACCAGATGTTCATAAATATAATAAAATTCAGATAAAATATGAAGTGAGATCCCTCTCATGTAAAAATATTTGTTGGTAATTGTTATAAATATTAAATTTTATCAGAGAAACGTATCATTCATTTTAATGAATTTAAACATATATTGCTAAACATAGATACATTTTGGACTAAAATAAATCAACCATTTCCTCTTGTGTAGTATTGTGTAATAGAACTGTCTCAATGCTGATAAATTTATTTTAAGAGATTTGCTTCTTATTTACTCTTTGTATAGACTTTAATGATTTATTTTTTATCTAAGACCATAAACTATTATTAGATCCAACTTAATAAATTTGGGAACATAAAATGAGTTACTTCCTGAAAAATAACCCAGTGAAGGTCTTTTTAGGTCACAATAATAAAGGTGAAGGTAGCTATGGAATATTTGTTGACAGATTAATTGAATAAGAGAGTCAAAGAAAGAAGACACTGAATGTGACTGTGGTTTTAATTCTGAGTTAGCTTTTACAAAAACAGAGAAAATCAATGGAACAGGAGGTGAATTAAGCACAGAGACAAATGCATCTGAAATTCTATACTTATTCCTTTAATGTCTTATATGATTAGTTCTTCCATATATTAATGGCCTTTCATTGAAATATGCTAAATTTTCCTAATTAACTAACAATCTATTTTTATTCTGAGACACGATTTCTTTTACTAAAACTTCCCAATGTTTTGTCTCACTTTTATTAACATAAAACACAGTTGGCTTGAGGCTGTCCCCGTGGGTTTACTTGTCATTCATTGCCTTCTGCTCTATTGATTAAACGGTTTTTTGTTATTTGTATTCAAGCCAACACCTCCTTTTCTAAAAAGTAGAACCTAGAAAAAAAGTGCAGTTGCTGGGGCCAAATACGCTGTGGCACAGCTGATGCTTTGTTCAGAATCTATACTGATGGCAATAATTGTATTGATCACACAGGCATCTACATTGATTAGTTAAGACCACTGCCAATTTAAATTGACAGTTGTTTTGTATTGAAAACAACTGCCAAAATCTCTATGACTGAATTTCACTGTATTTTAAAGAATACTATTAGGGAAGAAAATACCTCTGAAAAAGAAAAACAGTAACATTGCTTCACTACAAATATTAAACACTTTCTTTGCTAACCCTATGACAGCATTAAATCAATTTGAATGTAAAACATTTCAGTTAGAGTTTTGAAAATAATATAGTAAATTACAATGGAAGATACTTAGAAATGGACCTCTTTGGAAAATCAAAAGTACCCTAATATTACTAATTTCCAATACCAAGTATTTTGAATTATTGATGCATGTATCAGAGTCATGCTTTTTTGTTATCCTTACTAATATTTAACTAACATTCTATCTAAAATCCTCTATATATCAATGTCTGCATTCTAATTTCTTGAAAATAGTTTCTCTATAAGACTATAAATATAAGAGTAAATTTTAATGAAATGTATGTATATACTTTATTTTCTGTGGATACCAATGCACTTTCAATGTTTCTTCTTTTAAGTTTTAATGTCATTGCGAGGCAAATAGAATTTTTAGAACTTGATTTTTCTCACAATCTAAACATATCTCTAAGAATAACTACATAAACTAAAAATAGTTGAGTTTTTTAGATAAAACACATTTTATACTTTTAATGACGATTCATATTTCCCCTGAATTGTATTAATTCTTCTTCCCTCACTATTACTAAACTGTAGCTTTATCTATTCAAGTTAACTTTATGTTTAAATATTTTAACCTAGAATCTTCACACTTTAACTTTTTAGATATATATCCACAAAGAAAAATATAGCTATTGGTTTTTTGATGTTTGTATTGTATTAGTGTGTGTGTATGTGTGCGTGTGTATGTGTGTGTGTGTTTGAGTCATACTTGGTGATACATGGATTAGTCCTATTTCATCACTCAGGGATTGCTCATTTCAGGTATCTGGGGAACTAGGATCAACTCTGGATAGCGGGCTGCAAAACAAAAAACTCTACCCACTGTGCTATCCCCCTGGGGCCCCCCCACTGATAGGTTAAAGACTTTTTACCAGCTTCCTCTTCTGCAAAAATGTTTTTTTAAATTTATTATTTAGACATCAGCACTTTAAAAATATTGATTATGTTTTTGTGTGCATGAAGGCCACGCCCAGAGTTTTCCACTAATTTGTGTTTATAATATTATTCTCGACTGTGCTCAGAAAACCGTGCAGTGACAGGAATGTAAACTCAAGCCTCCTGCTTGCAAAAGATGTGATGCTTCCAGCCCTCCCCTCTCTACAGCAAGACATTTTAGATGAAATATATTACAGCTTTCACTTTCATTAATGTCTTTAAAATGAGTCTTTGTAAATAACATCATTGCTTCACACTACTCACCACACCCATCACAGAAGTTCTGGTGCTATCCCGACACCAAAAATATTCTATTACTATTATTTAATGTTTGTTTGATTTATCAACTGGGGCAACACCCTGTTCTGCACTCAACTTTACAACAGGCTAGGATTCAGGGGAGTATAAGCAAGACAATCACTGTACCCAGAGTACCCACCGTACTATCTCTGGGCTGTACCCAATTCTCTCTGCACTCCCTATGTAACTGCCAGTGTTGCCATTCAGACGTGGAGTTTGGAGTTGGTTTTCTTCCTCTTGGAGCAGTGACTCTCTTTATCTCTGTCTAGGCCTCAATCTTTCTGTATCTCTGTCTCTCTTTCTCTTTCCATTTTATTTATTTTTTTATAGTTTTTATATAAACTATCCAGTAATTTTATGTCATTTAGTTTCATATAAACTATCAAGTTCCATATAAACTATCAAGTATCTGTCATTTGTCAGTAACTAGCTGACAACCTAGAACTCTATCCTTATTTATTATTGTTGCTGTTGGGGCCACATCTGTTGGTGTTCTGGGCTTACTTCTACTTCTTTGCCCAGGGATCACTTGTGGCTGGGCTCTGAGGAGCATGTGTGATGACTGGGACCGAGCTTGCATTGTTTGCCTGCATGCAAAGGGATTTAATTGCCCACTTTATCACCTAGTTCTCCAGGGCCAGTTCCATTCCTATTTAATAGACATGTTTTGAAATTTGAGTTTTAAACTTTAAAAAACACCACTCTCAAATATATATTAAGTATGATTCTCACTAAAGGTGAAATTCACTTTTTATATAAAATCAATGTGAGTATGAAAAGCATATTAGAGGATATATTACTCATTATTCTAAAATTAATCAAGTGTGCAGGTAACAACTCAAATTTTATTCAGTCCTTTAAAGTTATTTGCTGCAAAAGAAATTAAATGCTCATTTATTATCTTATTTGGATGAGCATATATTTCAGTGAAGTTTACTAAATAGATAAGACACCTTTATGGTTAAATATATGTTAAAATAATAATTCTGTGCTTGTCTATGAATAGGTAAGTGACAAGAATTTCAAAACCTAATTAAAATAGTACATGTTATAAGTCCTAATGTTATCAGAGCAATAAAAGTCACTCCCATTCTTTACTACATTGCAAAAACAAAGTGCAATGCCTTTGAAACTAACATTGATTCACGATTTTTAGAGCATCCTGTATAAATTTCAAGAGATATGAGTGATTAAGTAAAAGTAATCAGCTCCATGTCTGCAGGCCTGGCTGCGGGTTCACCTCCATGGCCAACAACACCAGACAAGAGACAGACCAGACTCATGGCTGCTCCCGTGCACAGAGCGGCCACACAACAGACTTTGACAACAATGAAGGGCAAGCCATAAAGCGTAAAGGAGTGAGAAATACAGAGACAGAGAGAAAGAGAAAGAAAAAGGTACCTGCTAAGGGGTAGGCTTGGGTTGGGTGGGAGGAAGTGCTGGGACATTTGGTGGGAATGGGGCTCTGGTGGAGGGCTGGGTGCTGCCCAACTCTGAACAACCTTGTAATTGTATATCTCATGGTGGTATAATAAAAACTAAAAAAAATAAAATTAATTATTTGCATTAAAACCTTTATTCCATTTGAAAGGTTTTAAGAAAATTATCTCCCAAGCTAACTTGTCCAACCCCAAAATGCACTACTCCATCATGTCTCTGTGTCTGTCTTTCTCTTTCTCTATGTGTGTCTGTCCATTTCTCTGTCACACAGCCTGTTTTGTGCCCCCATATATTTGAATTGTGAATAGTAGATAAGAATAATAAAACAAATATAAGTCATTGTGCTTTCATAAGAAATTCTAGAACAATATTCTTCACTAACATTGTTACGTTTCGGGGTGGAAATATTTTATTTTTAAAAAATAGACAAAGCAAGAGAAAATAATGGAGAAATGTTAGAGAACGAATTTGGGTTCTCTTCATAGTGGGTAATTGGTGCCCTCTGCTGTCCATTTTTAGATTATTTTAAGTATATTTCCAGTTAGCTCTGAAAATGTTCAAAAACACATATTTTTTTACCATGGATTAATATATATATCACAAAAATATATATATTGAATGCAGGTATTTTATAAATTTTTAAAAAGTTAATACTTGTTATTTATACTTATGAGGAAAGGAAGCTGAGGGAGACAGGAGGTGCTTAAATTTGTATCTATGTTTGCACTGTGGTAAGCAAATTAGACACACTTCTAAAATATTTCAAGACACAAAAGAGTAAACAATAAAAATTGAGGTAAACTTGAGTTGAGAAACTTAAATATTACACAAAAGATAATTTTATTGAATATTGCTTGAAGCAAAGGAATAATATCAGAATTAGGGATTTTTTGTGCTTAATTCTTTTCCAAGTACACAAAATTTTTCTAAAATAGCAGTGTGAATGTTGATTGTAGGTTGTAAAGAAATGTAAGCTTTTCTTCATTATGTAAGGTGTTTATAATTTATTTTCAGTTCCTCTATTTGCAACAAATTGTAGTGTAATTTCAAATTTTTAAGTAAGTAAACACGCACGTTTAAAAAAATGTCATAGAAAATATTCTAAAGATATAGAAACAAGATATTAGAAACTTATATCCTGTTGAAATTTTAAATGATATCCAGGCAAACATCTTCATTAAATAACATATGTCCTTTTAAAAGTAGAATGCTGTTTGGACTCCCCACCCACAAGAAATGAGAACTCTGAATTAAATGTTTCTAACATGAAGCTTTTAAAAAATTGTCTGGACAGCAGAGGGTCAAGTTTAAGTTTTGTTCTAGTAAGTTAATCATGAACGACCTGAAAAGAGACCACTCAGAGAGAAGCTATAGAATCTGAAAGTGTGATAAGATTATGAAAGGCCCATCAACACTGCAAGGCTTTCCCTGTGCCAATATCCAGATTAACTCTTTTGCATGCAGAGAACTCCATACCAAGGTAATTTGAAAGAATTGTGCATCACCCACTCCCCAAAGCCATCAGAGACTTGTTTGTTTGCTTTTTGTTGTTTGTATAGCTAAACATATATGAAAAAAACTTTTATTTTTTTTAATTTATTTTACATTTTTATTATTAAAACACCATGAATTACAAATTTCTTTGCAGTACAGTTGTCGGTAAGCATTCATTGTTCAACTCCAGTCCCACCCCAAGTGCTCCCCTACTGCCACCAAATGCTGCCACCCTGCACCCATTCCCTAACCCCACACCAGCTCCGATAGATGACTGCAACAATATTGATCATTCCAAAATATATATGGGAAAGTTCCTGGCATGACCTGACTGTCAACTGGGTGGTTTTGTTAACATGTCACAGGGCCATTTCACAGAACACCACCAGAAGGAGATGTAGTAGTTGTGTCTCTGGTCAAAAAAAGAGCACTTTTTTTAAGTGTGTGTTTTAACTTGTCACTTGTCACTTGTCTTCCTATTGGTCATTGATTTGCCCTAGTGGGCACCAGTAATGTCTCCATTCGTTGGGAATGAGGTCCATTATTGTTACTGTTTTTGGCATATCCAATATACCACGGGTAGCTTGCCAGGCTCTGCCTGGGCTCTGGGTTCATAGCAGTCTTTTCTATGTCAGACCATCAACTGTCCAGGGCCCAAGAGGCAGAACTCTAGGGGTGTAGACAAGCCTGTCTCCTGTCTGTCACCCGAGGGACAGGGTGTTTTAACACCAACGGAAAAATCCATTTAAATTTATTAACCTTCACCAGGACATGATTTGATTGAGATTTATCCCTCCTTGTCAATAAATAATTCACATTTAATTCACAAATTATTTTAATGCTGTTCTATATGCTGCTATGTGACCACAGCAGCAAAGACAACAAAAACAGAACGATGCTCAGCTATGTGGAATTAAATCTTATTGAAAAAGACAACAAAGAAATTACATCTAGTGTAAAGGCAAGGATTCATTTCCTGGTTAAAAAAAAAAAATATATATATATATGCTACAAATATCACTTGTATCACTTGTCCTCCCATTGTTCATTGATTTACTAGATCAGGCACCAGTAACATCTCCATACATCCTGTCTCATGTTGAGAGCAAGTATAGCTCAAGGGCATCTTCTCGCTCCAGGAACATGAGGAGCCTCAAACCATTACTTCAGGTCATGACAATGAGGTCTATAATTGTTACCGGATTTTGGCATATCAAATATGACATGGGTATCTTGCCAGACTCTGCCATGTAGGTGGTACACTCTAAGTAGTAGGCTCTCATCTCTTGCATTTATGATGAAACTCAATAGGGAGAGATGGGCTTTTTTCTTGGGTAGAACTCCGAGGAGCTGTGGAGTCCAGATGTTGAGAATAACTGCCCTCATGGTGTGGGGGCTCTTCTGGCTTCTTGCTAGCCTCACTGAGAAGACAGGCCACAGCTAGAACCTGCCTAGAACTATATACAGTGTATAAATGTGAAAGATCCTGGGAAGGACCTGATCCTAACTTCCAGCATTATCTATGATTGTCACGCAGCCACAGAACAACCTCACGTTGGTGCAGCTGTGGGTCTGGAATGTCTCTATTCCACCAACAAGGAGGTAGAAGGATGGGAGGAGGAGCCCAAATCCCCACTCCAAGTCCAGCCAGCATGCCTCCCCGCACATGTGGGGTTCTTGTGGGGTTATTTACATGACTGGACATTTTTTTATATATATATATATAATGTATATATATATTCATTCATATATATATTCAATATATGTATTCATATATATTTAACTCTATGTATAATATATATATGACTGAATTATAAATGACTGGACTTTTTTAGAATCAATTAACTTGTTTAAGAGATTAGAGAATAATACTGTCTATAAATGCTGTACATCTTCAAAGCATATTTTGATAGAAGAAAGAAATGACAAGGAGAATTTCATTGGAGAGCAAGTAGGCTGTTTCCATTGAAATTCAGATCATGAATCCCTGTTAACTATTGTATATCATTTTGTGTTTGTAACTGTAGTTAAAAGATACAGTGTTTCAGTATATTTTGATGTTGTGGGAATTTGTGTGGGTGGACACTGTGATAGATGTTTGAGTGCACCTCTATTAGCTAGGTAATATAGAGCTGTATACTCCCACTCTTCCAGCAAAGATTTCTTGTCCCAATCTTAGCCTATTATAGAATAAATTGAGACACTTTCACTGTCTGCTAACTGTCCTCCTCCAGGTGTAGCTATAGCTCAGCAGGCAGGCAGAATAGAAGTCTCTGTACACAGCTCTATTTCTTGTTCAAAGACATTTATTTGAACCCAATTTCTAATTGCTACTTTGTTCTATTTCCCTAACAGTGTAGTCTATTTACCCAACACAACCTAAAACAAAAATTATTTTTTTATGTATATGATAAGATTGTCGCTATAATAATTCTCAAAGAACTAAGTTCAATAGCCATAAATTGTCAAGAATTCTAGCTAAATTAGTTGGAAAAGAAAACTTGTCTTTTGTTTAACTTAATAACTTGCATGCATCAAATATTATTTACTGATTGGTTTAAGAATTGAGGATAAAGCATGTACTCATTAGTTCAATTCTGAACTAATATACAAGTTCTGACCCTGAGGTGAAGGTTGATCCTTCAATTGTATTTGATCATTTATTATAGATTCCAAATTTAAATGCAAGAATAATCATACCAGCAATTATTGTTGATATATCTGCCTATATATATATATATATACATATAATATATTATCTAAAAATGCTCTATGTCTTCAAAGTATATTTCCAAGGAAGAAAAAATAACAAGAATTTTTATTGGGGAGCAAACAGTATATATAAAATACATATATATTATATAAATACATATGTTTATATATAATATATAGGTTAAAACAATTGGTAAATTGGTATGCAGAAAAAAAGATATCAAGCCACTACTTTCCATTACTTGAAATGCTTTGTGAAATAAGTTGCTCCACAATATTAAAATACACCACTCAACAATTCTTTTCCTGTTTCCTTTTACAAGTTACTGTAAAATTGGTTCATCTCCATTGAACTTTATAGTGTTTCAGAACATTATGTGATACTATGTTAGTACATCTCTGTACTTCATCATTAAAACACAGCAACAAATGACAGTAGTGTTGGGATATACACTGTTCATCTATATACTATCTATATATAGTTTCAGAAATCTAAACAAAATAACAAAGTTTAGCAGCGTCTCACTACTGTGTATTACTCTTATATTATTCCCTAGCTGCCACTGTTTTTTTTTTTTACTTTTTTTGGGTTACACCAGGCAATGCTCAGGGGTTACTTCTGACTCTGTCCTCAGGAATTCCTCCTGGCAGGGCTCGGGGTACCATTTGGGATGCTGCAGATCGAACCTGGGTTGACCGCATGCAAGACAAATGCCCTACCCGTGGTGCTATCGCTCTGGCCCACTGCTGCTGTTCTTTTGCAATGCATGAAGCTTTAGCTAGACTAGAAATTCATTTTTTTTCTATCTTGCTAGTATAATAAAAATTAAAGGAAAGTACAATAATATAATTTTGAAAAACTGAATTCTGATTGGTGTTCAAACAAACATTTCCCTCAGTCTTTCTGTTTTAATATGCTGCAATATTTTGTACTCCACAAATACGTGAGAATTGTATTTTCCAAATACCATGCTACTCTATGTGTAGTTTCTTTGATTGTCTTCCTCTATGTAAATATTTAAATTAGACTTTTTATCAATGCTTAGATAATCTATATTAAAATTTTATTGATATATTTTATCTTATGTATTAATCACTTATTCTACTTGTTTCTGTGTTTACAATTTTTTCACCTTAGTGATAGGATATATATAGGCATCTCTCTAAATTGATGAAGGATATTATTAAAAGGCAGTTAACTATTTCTATAATTTTCACTCTGTATTTTTTTACCTTTTGAAAGAAGCTTGAAAAAATACCATTATCTATTGTTCTGTTTTTTATTTCGCTGCTGTTAATTAACTATATTTTTCAATGTGAATTAATCACCAGATACCTTGTTAAATGTAGAGTAGAAACATGGATGACAGGGGTTTTGAGAGAGCGAGTAACTCAGCATATTGAATTGCACACTCCCCAATGTTCAGAACCATTAAAGCCAGTGCACTATATGAAAATTTACATTTCAAACTATTTTTTTAGTTTTAAGTACTTCAGTATTCAAGTACTTAAATTTGTTGACCCTGCTTTAGAAATTACTTGTGTAATTAGTATAGCATCACATAACATTCAGCAACACTAAAGGTCAATGAAGATCAACCAATTTTATGAAGGTCACATCTCTATGTAGGTTTTCTTATATGCACAATTAATTTAGAGATTATGCTTCTAGATATGAGTAGTTAACATCATGGTAAGATAATATGAAAATTTCTGGTACTCAAAAATTGCTTGTATTATTACCCAAAATTAAAAAATAATGATTTCATTCCTGTTATTTGATAACTTTTAGTTTATGGTAGTTTAGTACTGAATAAATTGGAGCTGATGGATAAGTTATGTGTCACACACAAACGTTTTGATATTTGAATTATAAAATTATTAAATAACCTAGAAGAACTTGCGGTATTTTTTGATTTGGCCATACTAAATAAAATTTAACATAAAAATTTCAAAAAAGTACAAAGTATTAAGAAAAAATGTTATGTCATATATTTTTTAGATCAGACTTTTGAACCTTTCTTTAATTTTATTTAATGTTACATTCCATTCCATTCAGGTAATATTCATGTAAAAAACAACATGTATTTTCATTCAAGTATTTTATCATTGAAATTATAATTGTGTTCTTCACAGAACAGTTCTCTTTTGTGTTCCTAAACCCACCTACCTGCCCACTATTTTTCTGAAAGTATTATACATAATCAACTGGAGAAGTGCCATATATATTAGTTAATTATCCTTTTATTTTTAATTGCTTTTATGAATCATTCATCTTAATTTCTTTAGAGATTCCTTGCTTTCTGTATAAATAAAGCAATGATCCATAGAAAAAAATAGGACTTTTGTTTCCTCATTAAAGAATGAGAAAAATGCCACATACACGTTCAGCATTTGGAGAGCAGTATCACACTTTTAAATGGCTTGCAATTCAAAGTAATGTTTATAATACTGAACTATTATGCAAAGTATCATTTTTAAACAGTAGGTCATCAAAACTAACACTGCAAATAATAAGTTCTAAAATGACGTCTCTCTTAACAAGGATGATATCAACATTTTTCAGGGAAAACCAAGAGAAACCTCCACCTTCTTTTTATTCTAGGAAAATGCCCATAACTTCTCTGTTTTCTTACTATTTGAAGAAAATTACTACTTCTAGCTGGTATATTTATAATGCTTGCTTGTATGTGACCAATTTTAATATCACAAGAATCTTAATAGTTACAGTCATTTGAATTTGCCAGCCATACTAATGATAGAAAACGAATGGACCACACAAGAAATACCTGTAAGACCTCCTTCCAAAGAGCAAAATTGAAACAACTATGGAAGTAGAATGAAATTTAAAAAGAGAAATTTGGAACAAGCAATTCAACACAATTTTACCTTTAGAACAATGTATTAAAAGAAGAAAATCCTGTAAGCAGAGTATAGCAATGTGGAAAGTAACTGAAACGAACCTTGGTTTACAGGGAGAAAATGAGCAAACTCTGATACTGCAGAAAAGAAGCTGGGATGCACAACCTCAACTCTTCCAAACTAGTATCCCATCTCTTATCAGTGTCTCTCACTTTATGATTCAAGCAACACTAGATACAGTCCTTGCAAGAACTCCATTCCAAGCAGACAGGATGATGGAAAAGTGTCAAGAAGAGGTGTGGGAGGGCTAAGATAAATCCTGCAACACAATGTAAAATCTATTAAGAATTTATTTTCACAAGTAGCTCAAATAAACATGGGGGAGAAGAAAAATAAAGTACATTGGTTAAACAGATCTGGATTTGATTTACGGTCTTTACTCTATGTCTGTGTGTCCTTGGTCTTTGTGAATGAACCACTTTAAACTATTCTAATTTTCCACTTTAAAATTATGCATGTCCAGTTACCAACTGTTCTAATTGTTTACCATGCCTGCAATCATTTCTATTTATTTAGTAGTTTAAATTCCTTGTATGTAAATCAAAAACAACTAGTACTGCCAATGCATAAGAGAAAATTGAATAAATAAAAATAGTTCCTATTTAATTATGAACCTTAGAAGTTTCTTGAGAATTTTGAAATTATTTGTAATTATTTTATAATAAATAAAGTGAAAAATTGTGGAGAAAATGAGGGGTACTATTGAAGAGACTTCTGGTAGTAGTAACTTGTGCATAGCTAATATATATGTGATGTATCTATTTGAGGCATTCTAGTAAGATTTGGGATATGAGTTTTCACTATAGATCTTAATTAAAAGGAGTGTGAAAGAAACTTTCTATGAGACATCTGCAAACTCATCTGTAGCAGGAAAAACTGTTGAATAAACATGTGCTCTATAATGTGAGTCGTGCATAATTAATTAAATTGCATTAATCTATAGTAAAGCAAATAATAATTTAAATTATGATACTCTAATTAGTACCAAATTAAGCTATAAACATTTTGAATAAAGCACTATCTACATAGAAAGGAATAGAATTAAAATGCTTATTAATCAGGACAAGGTTATGTAGATTGTTGCTTTTAAGGACAAAATTTACTTACAAAATTCTTTTATTTTCTTTTTTGGGTCACACTCCACGATGCTCAGGGGTTTCTCCTGGCTCTGCATTCAGGAGTTACTCCTGAAGGTGTTTGGGGGACCATATGGGATGCCGGGATCGAACCCGACCAGCATGTGCCGGCCATGTGCAAGGCTAATGCCCTATCCACTGAACTATTGCTCTGGCCCCAAGGTTTTAAAATGTATGGAATCAGGTAAAAATACTTGACTAAAAATACGTAAAAGTACAGATATTATAACAAGATATGACACTCATAGATTAAAATAATTAATAGTACCAGAAAATTTCAAGAAAATATGGATGCACTTTAAAAAAACTTACAGATTTGAACAGGAAGTTTTTTTTAAACATAACCCTTCAACTTTGAAAAGGTGTATACTATATAGTTGACTTATAATATCTGATTACTTAAATGAAAAGAGTGTCAATATTTTTGCCAAAAATTGGAAATAATGTTGAAAGTTCATAAATTATAATAATTTATAAATTATTATAAGCAATTAATCTCCTAAAACAGATAGATTTGTTCCAATCAATTAATTCTCATTGCTAAATACCTCTTTGGTGACTAGAAATAAATTAGTAATTCATTTAAAAATATAATTATATGCAAGTTATTCTATTTATTACACATAAAATTGATTTGAATATTTAAAATGAACACAATCATCAAATAATTCCATAAATATAAATAATTAATAATACTGAGGATTTTCTAAAGAATTAAAATAAATTCAATATCCATGTTTAAAATGTCTCCTGTCAATACTTTTTTTCCTGCATTTGCCTTTGAAAATATAGTAGGCTTTATATTTATTGTAAACAACATTATTTTAGATAATTTAATTTTGTCATGTAATTTTATGAGTTTAGACAGAAGAAATAATATTATCATTTTCAAGGACTCAGATCTTCCAAAGTCTTTACCCTCAGAATAAAAGAAATCTGAGAAATTTTCAGTCTAATATATTGTCTTTCAAAATTGCCAAAATAAGGCCAATTTTTAAAATAGCTAAAGAAACAAATGGGATGAGTGGTGGTAGTTATTATAAAAACGATCCTAGAGATGGTCAATTTAACAAATGATTTGTAAATTGCAAAATATTTCATCATCAAACATATTAGTTTTATGTCCTGTGGCATGCTGTTTGAAAGCAGTTGCTTTTGAGAAACTGCCCAGTTGATTTCATCTCTGCAATCACAAAAATAAAATAAAATTCTGTGATTAAGAATTTTGAAAATAATCTATTTCTGAAAGTTATTTATGGGAAAAATCGCAAGCCTTGCATTGAATATTCAAGAGGGAACAATGATTCTGAAGTGTTACACAGAGGAGGAAGAAAGTAGAATTTGAGAATGCTAATTAAGTACTTTTTTATTTGCATATTCTGAAATAACTCTACCCAAAAGATTAGTGCAAAGTGGTATTACTTGCAGAACCCTGATTTCCATTATCTTGGCCTTGGCATCATTATCTTCATTAGTACACAGATGGCATGGGAAAATGACATAACCAATTGCTCATATGACTCTAACCACTACTGGTCTTTATCAGTTGGACCAGTGGTATAATTAAGATAATGTTCCCCTTACAAGTCTTCAGCTGTGTCCTCAAAAAGTTTTCACTGCTTCTGTTTTCATGAATTTAACTATACTGAATAGGAAAATAAAATGTGTTTCTCAAATGAGAGATTGATATTGATTTAAGAGTTCTGCTATTAACTTTTGGGTTCAACCTTTCCTGCACTATCTTTATGCTGAAAAAATTCACATAGATGCACACAACACACACAACCATACATACTGATTTAATATTCCAGTTTTTAATATCATTTTCTACAATATAGAAAAACATGCATTCTCTTTTTGTACTACATCTCTCGTCATGTTAGCTTTAAACACTTAACATATGTGCTACTTTATTCTGAAAGTATTTTCTTCAAGGTCAAAAAACATGTAAAATTTTAGGTGTATTTAGTATATAAATTGACTTTATATGTATTTTCTTATCTGTAATAAATAAACTAATTTCTCTAAATCCAATTTTACAACATTTATTCATTAATTCACTATATAAAGCATGAATTATTCCAGATTCTGCTAATAAATCTGTACAAGGATACAGAAATGAATGAAACAAAATCTATGTTCATTAGAAAGTTGCATTTTTGGGAGGAAAGACAGATCATTATCAAAGTAAAAGGCATATATATTAAATTATTCAGTAATAAATACTACAAAAAATTAAACAGGATAAAAAATAATGACAAACTAGGCAAAGTAGATGATATAAGTTTGATATTCAGTAACTACTTCATGCGGCAAGACAGTACAGGGTAAATAAGGTATACATACATAAAGCCAACCCATGTTCTGTTCTTAGCCACACATGGTTTACCTTAGCACCACTAAAAGAACACTGAAAGAACCACCCCACGAACAGAACTTGAATTCCCTGATAACTGCTGGGTATAGCATCAAAAACAGTAAGAAAAAAACAAGAACTTCTCTGAGGAGAAAGCATGCAAATTTAGCAAGGTTGAGTTGAGCCAAATTCCAACAAATCATAAACCTGAGTATATATTGGTATGCCTACAACTTTACTAATGCAATACGTTATTGAGAATTATTTCCCCTCAAAAATTATTTATAAAATATTAATGATTGTGTGAATAATTCAATAAATTCCACAGGTTTAAAAAAAGGAAATAGTGCTTTTTATGTTTTTGTAAATTTTCCTTAAGTTAAAAAATCCTTGTTTGTACATTTTGCATATGTGTATATGTAACTTTATTTTTGACTCATTTAGCAGTATTACAAACATAGTATCTTCATATAAAATGAATAACCATGAAATTTGAAAGTGGATACATATTTCACTTGACTTGCCTTACACATTTTCCATTCTTATTTAAGAAAACTTCCCTATTTCTTCCACTGTTTCCCTGAAATCTATTTTTTATTTACTACTTTATTTCCATATATGTTCAGTTAAAAGATGATAATTTATTGTCCTTGACAACTCAGATCATTGACAGAGTTTTTTGCAACAGTGAGCCCAATAAAATTGTTTAATTTCCTCATGCAGATTTCGGGAATATTCTGGAACAGAGGAATCCTCAATATTATCCTTGGGCTTATATTACATTTAAAAAACTGCCCTTCTTGGGTCCCGGGCGATAGCCCATCAGTAGGGTGTTTGCCTTGCACACGGCAGGCCTGTGCCGGCCTGAGTTCGGTCCCCAGCATCCCGTATGGTCCCCCAGCACTGCCAGGAGTAATTCCTGAGTGCAGAGCCAGGAGTAACCCTTGAACATCACCTTGTGTGACCCAAAAAAGCAAAAAAAAAAAAAAATTCCCTTCTGCTTTATATAAACACTGTGATTTACAAAGTTGTTCATGATGATTAGTATGCATTCAATGTATGAACCTCAATCCCACCACCATTACAGCTTTCCATAACCATTATTCAAATTGTTCCAACCACCCCTTAAGCCTGAACCATTAGCATAACTTCAATAATTTGTTTTATATTTCTGTTATAAATAATTTGCTAAAAGAATGAACAAAAAAGTATTTACTTAGCAGAAAGTTAATGAATATTGCTGCATGAAACCATGGAGCCATTAAACCCCTATGTATGAGATTAATAAAATGCTGTTAAAAGTTAAACCCTCTGTGTTGATTTTGTTAATAAAGATTGGTTGTCTTCTACCTCACATCCCATACAATCTGGTATACTATTCCGTCTTATCAGAGTTGTGGAGTTTAAAGTGCCATGTGCCCCAGGAATCCAAAATATTTAATGTGGAGATTAAACTGAAGCTAAACTTTTTAATTGGATGGTGAATTTGGGGATTGCACATGACTGGTAGGGCTTCTGAAATACAGGGAGATGGAGGGAAATAGCCCATCTTTGCCTGAAAACCTGGAGATTTCAGTCACAAACCCTGCATACATGGGTTTTCTATGCATTAATTTCTGCATGGGGTTCACCCCAAGAGTGGTATCTGGCCATGAGCATGGTGACGATTATGGAGTATGGAGGTTTTTGACTTCTTGTGCTCTGTTTTGTTGGGTGCTGAGCTCAACAGCCCCAATCAGAGACACCCCTAACAGCTCAGCCTTGCTCAGATCCAGAAGAATCTATGCAACTTGTTGATCTCTTTTAAGATTAATTTATGAGTCTCTAGATCATTGTTGGCCAGTATATGAACTTTTACATGGCACCAGAGGTGATTCTTCATATTCATTTTCTTACTGAAGAACACTTGGAACTTTATTTCTGTAGAGAAATATTGAATAGGGGCCGGAGCGATAGCCCAGTGGATAGGACATTTGCTTTACATGGGGCCAGCCTGTGCCAGCCTGGTTCGATCCCCAGCATCCCATATGGTTCCCCAAGGACCGCCAGGAATAATTCCTGAGTGCAGAGACAGGAGAAACCCCTGAGCATTGCCGGGTGTGACCCAAAAAAGCAAAATAAATAAATAAATATATTAAATAGATTGCATAAATTATGTGCATATTGTGTACTTAAACATGGAATCATCTGTGTGGAATTTTTATTGCATGTCTCAGCTATGTTAAAATTCTCTGAATATGTGTTTTCAAAACTTTCTTCAGGGGGCCAGAGCGATAGTCCAGCGGTATGGCGTTTGCTTTGCACTCGGCGGCCGGCCTGTGCCGGCCCGGGTTCGATCCCTGGTATCCCATATGGTCCCCTGAGCACCGCCAGGAGTAATTCCTGAGTGCAGAGCCAGGAGAATCCCCTGAGCATCGCCAGGTGTGACCCAAAAAGCAAAAAAAAAAAAAAAACTTTCTTCAAATTTTGTATTTTTTCTCCAAAATTGTATGCATTATCAACTCAGAACATCAAAAGCATGATTTTCTGATTATATTATTGCATTACTCAAATATAATTTTTTATTTTAAAATAAGATATTTTAAACCTTTTAAATGGATGGTGAACTTGGGGATTGCGCATGACTGGTAGGCTGCCATTTTCAACATCGAGACTGCACAGCTTGTCAGAGCTCCACCCAGCAGAAAAGCTGATCACAAGCCCTGCTCATCAGAGTCCCACCCTACAGTAGTCTTTTTTCAAGTGCAGGTATGCCTAATCCAGAGACTCAGATACATACGGCAGAGGTGCTACTGGTCTCGCTGTGCCCAGCTGATCATCAGATGCCCAGGAGGGAGGTGGGTTCTTACCCTGACCATCCCAGCAGAGCCTCGCAAGAAGCCAGAGGAATTCCCACACCATGAGAGCCTCCATTTTCAACTCCACAGCTGATCAGAGCTCCATCCAGCAGAAAAGCTGACTTTCCCCCATATTTATTGGCAATTTTGTTTGGTGTGGCTCATTAATAAATGTATGAGATGAGAGACTATTACAAGAGTATCCCACCCACATGGCAGAGCCCGGCAAGCTACCCATGTTGTATTTGATATGCCAAAACCTAGTAACAATTATAAACCTCATTCCCATGACCTGAAGGAATGGTTTGAGGCTTTTCATGTTCCTGGAGTGAGCAGATGCCTTTGGGCTACACTAGCATGTGACAGGATATATGGAGATGTTACTGGTGCCAGCTTGAGCAAATTGATGAACAATGGGAAGACAAGTGATACAAGACAATGATATTTTAAAATTTAGTTGGTATTAACATGGAAAATAATAAGTTTGCAAATTTTATATTATGATTTAACATTTTCTTTTTACACTTGATGGTGGATTTTAGTAAGTAGAAATACAATGCTAATCTTCATGTAAGAAGAATAGACATTTCTTTTTGTGTGAAGCACTCCCAATCAAATCTCTCAGACTCAAGGGCTCCTGGTGATACAGATACAATTGAGGCACATGATTCAAGGATAAGCTCCAGTGGCACTGCTCTGCTCTAGCTGTGGAGGAAAACATCAGGGTTACATTTGTAGGCATGAGCAAGCATGTGTTTGGGGAATATTAGCAAGTATCCCCAAATGTGTGCCTTAACACATGAATATCCTTGAGCTATTATTCTGACCCCTAGACTAAATACCTCAAAACCATAACGTATATTTACTGTTCATGTTAAATGATGAGAATGAGAATTATTTTTACATTTGGACAGCCAGAAATATCTGAAATAAGTTTCTGTTTATTTGTAGAAAATCCTGGATTGTTCGTTTTTTTTTTATTTAATATCTCCTCATCAATATATTAGGTCTTCTGTTATTATGGTATCCAAAACTTTAATTTTGTGAGAATACATATATACATACAAATAGTATGCTACCTGCACGGCAGAGCCTGGCAAGCTACCCGTGTCGTATTTGATATGCCAGATACCAGTAACAACTATAGACCTCATTCCAATGACCTGATGGAATGGTTTTGAGGCTCTTTATGTTCCTGGAGCAAGCAGGTGCCCCTGGGCTCTACCTGCATGAGACAGGTCATATGGAGATGTTACTGGTGCCCGCTCGAGCAAATCGATGATGAACGGGAAGACAGTGATATAGTGATACATACAAATATATATGTAAAAATATGTGTATCATATATTTCATATATAATATATAGATCACACATATACTTATTTATATCTATAGGTTATCTCACATATGAATACATATATAAATGATACATATTTCATTCACATTCAGAGTCTCATCAAATATTGTATTTTGAATTATACTGAATATAGTAGTAGGATTGAATATTTGAGCTCAATATTTTTGATTCATTATATTAACTGCTTACATATTTATTATATTACTAGGAAAAATGAGACATAGAACAATTATTTTGGTGGCCAGAACAATAGTACAGTGCTTAGGGCATTTGCTTTGCATGTAGTTGACCCAGGTTTGATGCCCAGCATTTCATATGATCCCCTGAGCACTGCTAGGAGTAATTCCTGAGCACACAGCCTGGATTATGAGTTGAGAATTGCTAGGTGTTACCAAAAAAAAAAAAAAAACAGAAAAAATGTTATTTTAATACATCTACATTGACAATTTATATCAGTTTTTCTATTTTATATTTAAACATAAAATTTAAAAGTACGATATGATGGACTTCATGATTAACATTGCATAATCTTTTTTTCATAAAAAAAAAGAAAAACCTTGATTGTAACTTTCGATTTCTTTCTAATACACTCTTCATTTTATTTACATTTGAAATAAATATAATACATATAACTTCACTTTCATCACTTGTCTTTCTGTTGTTCATCAATGCACTCAAGCGTGTTGCAGGATACCTAAAAACCTAGGCCTCTGCATCTGTCCTGAATTGCCTCCTGCAGGTCACTTCATAGATAGGGGGGTAGTCTGAATGTGGCAGTCTTATCTGACCATGTATTCTGTACTGGCTGGTATAAATATTCTCTCATGCTATCGCAATCATCATGGGCCTAGCTAGATCTTACCAGCATATTTGCCTGGCCACGTTGGATCTCTAAGTAATTAGACAAGAGAGAAATGCTGTTTGCCTCCAAGCAAGCAATCATGGCTCCCCTGATAACTCAAAGGCAACTAAAATACAAAACTACCGTGAAGTAGACGAGACTCTTGTGAAGGCTTGGAGCAATATTTAACTGGCATTTTTTTTTTTGCTTTTTGGGTCACACACAGCAATGCTCAGGGGTTTCTCCTGGCTCTGCACTCAGGAATTACTCCTGGCGGTCCTCGGGGGACCATATGGGATGCCCGGGGATCGAACCCGGCCAGCACAGGCTGGCCGTGTGCAAGGCTAGCGCCCTACCACTGGGCTATCGTACCGGCCCCTAACTGGCATTATTTAAAGCTGTTGAAGAATATTACTCTTCAAATTCATTCCGTTCTGTGGAAGATTTCATAAAATAATCTCAGCACTAACTTATGACTAGCCATATGAATTTTTTACTGCTTGAAACACAGAATTTAAGATGTTGGACATTCATTTTGTGTATGATTATTAATATTAATGAGATTTACAGTTAAATCTTTAAATTCATAGGTTATGACTCAGTTAGACATAAATAAATCACCATGATTATTGCAATTAATGGAATATGATAATAGCAGGAGATAAAAACCAGGAGGAAAGTCAAAAGAAAGAACACAGTTACAGTTAGTGGCTGCAAGGATAGCCTCAAGTGTGAAAAAAAGTAAATGGATTGTATTGTCCAGGAGCTCTGAGAGTAGGGAATGCACCCCTAAGTAGCAGCCTGGTAGAGCAGCTACTCAGAAATCTTTGATATTGAGTCTGAGGCAAAAGAAAGAAGTTGGATACTGGGACAAGGTCTACAGTCACAAAGGACTTTGTGAAGTCAGTGACAGCAGGACGAGAAGAAAGACACAATTTCTTTACTCTTTCAATTTTTCTACCTCATACCTCCAAGCTCCAGATAAATTCAAATAGAAAGTCAACTGATGAGAAAAGTCATCTGCAAATTTCAGTGCTGGGATAAGCATTCAGCATGTAGAAACATGTGTTTGTAGCTGGGAAATGATACTTTAATAATTCACATTTTTTTTCTTTTCTTTTCCTTCTGTCTGCTGGTATTTTTGTATGATGAAACATAGACTCTTAGCTGCTGGAGGCAACGCCAATGAAATGGAAGTCAGTATTTACCTTTGGTCAGGATAGAAATTGCTTCAGCCTCAGGGGAGAAGTCTAAAAAAACCTGAAAATAGACAATGCATGTATGACATGGCCTACTCCTAAGTGTGCATCTGGAGGACACAAAATCATAAATTGAAAAGATATATTCACATTTATTGCCATCACAATGCTATTCAAATCAGTTACAATTTGGAAACACCATAACTGCCTGGCAACAGATGACAAGTTGTAACTCTGTATATAGTAGAGTCTAGCGTTGAAGAACACTAGACAATATTGAGAATGGAGGAAATTGGGCATTGTAGAAACAGAAAGTATGATACTAATTATATAGTGGGTATATATATGCTTCTTTTTTGGTAGAACAAAAGTTTTTGTTGAAAGAAATTAATTTACTTAGAGGTTAAGGGAGAGAAAGGGATGAATATATGTTTTAAGAGAGAATATGAGCTTTTCTGAAGTGTACAAGAAGGGCCAGAAAGTGATAGGTGTTTAAAAAGAGAATTGCAAAAGCAAGCAGACTCACATTTTCTCAATTTGGTTATGAACCTAAATGTACTCTGAAAATACTCTTTAAAACAATTTGCTTTACAGCCCACGGTGTTTCAGAAGGTGGTGAGTGGCTCAGCCAGCCCCTGGCCAAGGCCAACATAGCTCCTAGCGTTTGCACAAGCATGTGGGGTGCCACGCTGGCCTGACTTGGAGTGAGGATTTGGGCTTCCACCTCCCATTTCTCTACCTCCATGTCAGCTGGTGTGACTGCGGGCTCCCAGCCTCCACAGCCAGCAACACCGAAAAGAGAGACACTCAAGACCACGCAGCTGCACCAGTGGCCACGCACCAGACTTAGACTGTAATGGAAGTTAGGACCAGGTCCTTCCCAGGATCTTCCACATTTATACACTGTAATGGTCATTCTAGTTGTATCAAACTAGGGAGGTTGGTTGGGAATGGGGAATTATAATATCACCCTATTGATTAAACACATAGAGACATCATAAACCATTAATATCTGTAGGGCAAGTCACAGAGCATAAGGAAGAGAGAGATAAAGAGACAGAAACAGAAACAGAGAGAGAAAAAGAGAAAGAAAAGGTGTCTGCTGTAGGGACAAGCTGGGGTTGGGTGGGAAAGAGTGTTGGGACATTGGTGGTGGGGACGGGGCCCTGGTGGAGGGATGGGTGCTGGAAAAACTGTATGACAGAGACCCAATTATCAACATCCTTGTAATTATATATCTCATAGTGGTATAATAAAAATTAAGGTAAAAAATCTGCTTCAAGTAATTTAGATGATTTATAAATTAAATTAATTTATAATATTTTCTAATCAGCAGAATCTAACGTTTTGTAATAATTATAAATCATTATAAAACACCAAACATTTCTTGGTAGTATTGATTAAAATATTCAACAAATATATCATTGAAGTATTTATTTAACAAGGTAACCATAATTTTTTGTATGCAGATGAAAACAGGGAAAATGCCTATGTAAATAGCTAGTCAAATGAGTGGATTTGAATTCTAGAGAATTATCTCTATGTGAATGATAAAGGTTTTTGAAATCAATAAATGTCTCATAACCTTAAAAATAACTGGTTTCAGTTCACAAGACAGGAAATATAGAAGAAATGTTTTATGTTCATTTAAGGGCTATTTCTAGCCTGACAAACACATCACTACCCCTGAGGAATAGCTGACTTTTACATAAACATTTCTTATTTAAAAACTATTTTAAAGCATAGAAAAATCAAAATCTCTATTTTTTTTTTAATTTTCTTTCTGTGTCACACCCGGCAATGCTCAGAGATTACTCCTTGCTCTGCACTCAGGAACTACTCCTGGTCGTGTACAGGGGACCATATGGGATGCCGATAACTGAACTCAGGTTGGCAGCGTGCGAGGCAAACACCCTACCTGCTGGCCCAAAATCATTATTTTTTTAAAAAAAGATAAAAGTCACTTGTCTTGCTACAATAAAATTGTATGTTATTGGGGCATATTTTTTAGTGATTGATGAATTAAGGCTTTTAGATCATTTTTTCATTTTAAGAAACATTAAAATCATAATACAAAATATAAGTTTGTTATCAGTATACTAAGCATCTTAACTAAAATAGTAGAATCTATTAATTTGCCTAAATCATTTACTAATTTCTGAAATTATCTAATATATTTGACAAGAATAATTTGACAAAAGATTTTATTTTTTCCTTTTTGCTATAGAAACTAATTGTTCAGTCACCTATGAGACCGACAGAAAATTAATAATGTCAAATTATCCCTATGAGGCTAATAAACATAACCTTTATTTTCTAAAAGAAATTTTACTCTAGGCACTTGGAAAATGCATTTCTCCCTTCAATTTTCTTGGTAACAACTAACATAACACATTTAACCACAAATAACTCCTGGAAGCCCTGTATATCTATTCATTGATAAAGCAAGCTGCAGCAAAGAGATACATATTATAATAAGGTGTTTATTTCATTTTCCCAATGCAAACACTCAAGTGTTTGCCAAAGTAAATTAAGCTGGAAAGCTATCATTTCTTGTCATTAATAGAGTTCGTCTATATTCAGTTGCATTTTTATATACATTTTCCTATCAAATTCCTTCAGTCTTTTTCTCTCCTTTAGACTAATCTTCTATTACTCTCTTTCATTATATTGGACTTCGTTAAGGATATTTTATACTCCTTAAAGAATGCTACACAAGATAATAAACTTTCAATTTTTTGCCTCACTGTTAATAGCCTCTTTAATAAACAAACCAGTATGTTTTATTTTCTTTATATATAATATGCCTTAATTGTCAGAAATTGTCATTTTTTAGCATTTTGTATATAGCTTTCCAAGCATTAAGTAAAATATGAGTACTGGACCTAGTCTACTTGAACAATATATAAGATTATCATATTGTGTTCTAATTATTTGTCTCATGACTCTACTATTCCTCTCCTAGCCGATGAAGGGACCATATGTTATTCATAATTGTCATCACCGGGAGAAACCTTTTTGTACATTTTGGTTTTACAAAATTTATAACTGAATGCATGGTAAGTGGACAGATTGATGAGTGAATGGAATTTATTTCCTTTTCCAAAGAAAATTATGATAAAACGAGATGCCAGACAGAAAAAAAATCTTTATAAAATATATATTGTTAGAGAAATAATGTGTCATAATACTCAGCATAATTTTGGCTTACTTTTGTTCAGCATTAGCAAGACTAATTATATATAAGAAGCCATTTAAATAATTCTAAAAGATTACTAAAATACAATCTTTATATTCATTGATGTCATATCTCAAAAAGCACCACTTAGACATGCATGCAATTAGGCAAGTCAATCACTTAAAGAGAGAAGCATAAAAGTGTCCTGTGGAGACAGAAAATTATGAAGAATCAATAATTAGCTTTATGTTTTTCTATTCAAATGTCTTAGATATTAAAATATACGTTATTATTCCACACAATATCACTGTGAAATTGAGTGATGGCACCAAGAAAAAGAGACCATTATTTTCTTTTTTAAAGGTATTTAAAAAAGCAGAAAGCAGAATGCTAAATTTAGTTTTAAATCACTTTGACACATCGGTTGCTCTTCAACATTTTTATATGTGCCATATTGTATAGTTCTGTTAGGACTTTCCACCTATATCCTTATTTCTGACAAACTGATGCTCAGTACGAGTGTGACTTCTTTCACAACATAACAGTCTTTAAAGTGCCCATCTTGCCTATTTGTTCAACGTAGATAAAAACAAGGGCTACTCTCACTTTGACAGCAAACTGAGTGTCAAATTAACATATATTGCCTCTGTACTTCAAAGATTAAAATTTACTTCTTCCACAAGAAAATAATTTGGCAATTTTAGTCACACAGAATTTTCTTTTTAGGGATAATACTTAAATTCCATAAACTTAGGTGAAGAATAAATTACTGCTAAGACTAGACATCATTTCTCCTCAGAATTTGTTGTATTCTCTCCACAGACAAAACAATTTCCACATCTTCTCTTAGCTATATTATTACACAGCTTTATTTGTGAAAGAAAATCAAATAAATTATTAAATAAATACTTTATATTCTAATAATTGTCATGCAGAACAAAACAGTATAGAAGTACATCAGCCTCTATATATAGTTACTACACATAAGAAATATCAGGGTCGGAGCGATAGTCCACCGGGTAGGGTATTTGCCTTGCATACGGCCGGCCTGTGCTGGCCTGGGTTCTATCCCTGGCATTCCATATGGTCCCCCGAGTACCGCCAGGAGTAATTACTGAGCAAAGCGCCAAGAGTTACCCTGAGCATTGCCGGGTATGTATGACCCAGAAAGAAAAAAAATATATATAGATATATATATTATATATTTTACATATATTTTTAGATAGTGATCAATACTGAGAAGAGAAAATAGAAGACTGTAGAATAACTTTTAGAGATGGTGGATACTACTGATACTGCGTATTAGAAAACATGAAGTGTATCTGCCCTAGTCCTAAAGGTAATTTATTTTTCATATATACATTCAATCATATTTCATATAGATAGAACTCTGCATCATAGTAAGAGAAACTGTCCATTGGTATAAAATGAAAAGTTTTTTTTCCATAGATTGATTGTTCTTAGTAATAAAATATGTGAAATGTTTGATAATAAACATAAGGAAACTCATATGGAAAAAAAGGGTATTACTTGTTTTGTATCACTTGTCTTTCTGTTGTTCATCGATTTGCTCGAGTGGGTACAGGTAACGTCTCCATTCATCCCTGATGTGCGGTAGTGTAGCCCTAGGGCATCTACTCCAGGAACACTAAGAGCTGCAAACCATTCAGACGGTTCATGGGAACGAGACTCATCATCCTTACTGTACTTGGCATATTGAATACAACACTAGTAGTTTGCCAGGCTCTGCCTTACAAGAAAAAAGGGCAGCACAAGAAATTCAGTTGAAGCTAAATAGTTATTTACTCATGTACATAAAAGAGGAGCACTTAAGATGACAAACAAATGACTAGAAAGAATACATTTTATCTTTAGTAAAGAAGAAAGTACATTTCAATAGAGGAAATACAAGGATCCTAAGTAGGAACAAATGCAGTGCTCTACAGAAATATAGACAAGTGGTTGTGCAAAGTGATGATTAAGAATGAAAAGAGTTGAGCTGGCCATGAGACACCAAAACAAACATTTGAGGTGTCCTTGTTCTAGTCATTCCTGTATGGTTAGTATAGCAGGAACGCACCAAATAACTTTTTTGGGAAGTAGGTGCATCCTGTTGTGGTCAGGGATTACTCTTGGCTCTGCACTCAGAAGCCACTGCTGGTGGAGCTATGGGGACCAAATGGGGGGCAGATGATTGGACTCATGTCTGCCAATTGCCAGGCAAGCACATTACCCGCTATACTATCTCCTGAATAATTTTAAGCAGAGTTGTGAGGTAAAGTGTCATGGCATTAAAATTACAAAAGTAGCAAACATCAGGGTATGCTACTGCACTGATATGCACTGAGAACAAAAATCAGTGTGTGCCTTTTCCACATATAGTGTGGAAACCGAGTGACTTGTTCATTTATCCACATATAATAGGTAGAAGTAGAATGAGCATTTATTTATGAACTACCATGGAAGTCCATGAAAAAAATAATTCTGACTTAGTCTAGGAAAATTAATGATAATATTTTAGAACTTAGTTTACTTAGGTATTGAGAGGTAGAAAACATCTTCATCTGGATTTTCTCTGAATTCTGAGTTTCACAACAGAAGATATTTGCCTCGAAGAAGCAGAAGATAAGAGAGTTCTGGAAAAATAAAATAGAATTTACACTTATTTATTCTTACTTGTTCATTACACCTTAAAATGAAGATTAAGCTTATGTTATAGTCAATATGTAATGTGTAATATACATCATAAGTGTATATGCAACAATTTAAATTAGTAACACTAGAACTGCAAAAATACTCAACATTATATAAGGAGAGTAGATAGGTGATGTAATTGGTAACAATATGAAAACAGTAAAAATTAGTTTTTCTCTGAGTCATAAAATAATGTAATGATAGGTATGTATCTGTATAAAATGTCTATGCTGTTTGAAAAACATATACAATTATAATGCTGAAAAATATATTTCTCAACCATAAAGAAAAATGCATTTATTTTGAAAAGAATAGACTTGGGTGTTATACTAAAAAAAGTAATGCCAGAGAAAAATGAATATTAAACTTATGCCAGAAACACAGTATAAGGATTAGATTCCTTGCACTCAGCTACTCAGGATCTATCCCTGCATTACGTGTTACCCCTCTAAGATACTTTAATTCTGCTAAATGCCACAAAATAATAACTGTGTTCTATTCTTGTTATTTAGTTTTAATAACATGTTGTTTTCAGCGCTTTATCTAGTCATATCTGCATAATTTTCTAAGGGGAATCACATTCAATGAAAAAATAACTAATCTGTTACTAAATTTAGAAAACTTCAAATAAAGTTATTAGTTTTAGATTAAACTAGAACATTTTTTTTTCTTTTCTTTTTTAATTTTGTTTTAGTTTTAATTTGTGGGCCAGTCCAGAGCTGCTTCCACTATGCCTGACTGTGTTCAAGGGATCACTCCTGGTGGCCTCAGGGAACCATATGGGGTGCAAGTGATGGAACCAAAGTTGACTGATTGCAAGAACAACTCCTACCCACTCATTGTACTACTACTCAAGTCTCCAAAACAAAGAAATGTTTAGACTGAAGGAAATGAGTAGATATTTATATATATATATATATATATATATATGTGTAGATATTTATATATATATATATATATATATATATGTTTATACACATGATTGGTCTTTAGTATAACGGTACTGCCACATTCTTTTTCCAGTTTTATATGTTTGATAACATATTCTAAATAATCACTTTTTCTCAAAAGAAAATTTTGCTCAAAACTACTTTATATGTCATAACTATATAACTATATAATTAGAATTTCAATTTGTATATTATGGCTAATAATGTTTTGACAACTGAAATAAATATTGTCCCAATTTGTTTGAAAATTACTTAAATTAATGACAAAAATAATACATAACTTTTTATTAAGTATAATCTGAATGCCAAATATAAGACAGGAGATAAGTAAGTTTAATGCCTTTGTATTTTGTAAAATTGAGTAATATTATACACTCAATGTTTTACTTTCAAAAGAAAAATATTAAAATCTTATAGGGCACAAAAATTGCATTATTCTCTCAACACTCAGAAATATATCGTTTCTTCATGGTCTATTCTATTTATAGAATGAGTTCCAGACATTATTTCTCAGTGTCTGTGATATTTTAGAAGATATATTCACAGCTCACTATATAAATGAGGCTTTTGGACATTTCCTAGTCTCACTTTAAGTATGAAGACATAGTTTAGGAAGATGCTTAATATAGTGAAATAATAATTAGCATACTATTTGTTGTGATATAGGTTGTATTTAGATGTTAATATTGTAGTTTCATTAACATAAGCTTTACAAATTATCATCTGAATATTTAGGTTGCTTTGAAAATAAATATAGGAGGAAAGTAGGAATAGAAAACATCTCTTCCTGCAGATATTTAGGGCTATCATTTAAGTCTCTGCGTATATTCAATGGTAAGATCTAGTCTAACATTACCATTTCCCACACTTAGTAAAACACTGGTATATATTTATATCCCATTAATGAATGCAGTCATTCTATAACTGTCTTTTTTCCTTCTGACTAATTTCACTTAGCATGATAGTTTCCATGACCATCCATTTGCAGGTAAATTTCATAATTTCGTTTTTTCTGACAGCTGCATAGATGTAGAGACAGAGAGAGAGACAGAAAGAGAAAGAGAAGAAAGGGGGCACCTGTTATTGAGGCAGACTGTAGGTGGGCAGGAGGGGGTGTAGGTACACTTGTGATCAGGATGGGGCACTGGTGGAGGGATGGGTGCTGGAATACTGTATTACCAAGAACCAATTATGAACACCTTTGTAGAGTATGTTTCACTGTGGTACAATAATTTTTTAAAAACATGATTAAATAAAAATAAAAGATTTTACTGAGCAAGTTTGTCCAAATTTGTGAACATAATCTAGAACACAAAAATTTATTATTGCATTACCAATATTAACTTTCCCAATTGATCACTTGATCACTTGAATCCCGTTATTCATCGATTTGCTCGAGCGGGCACCAATAACATTTCCATTGGACCCTATCAAGTGCCAATGTAGCCCAATGGCATCTGGTTGATTCAGGAATATGTAGAGCCTCAAACCGTTCCTTCAGGGTCTTTACAAGGAAGTCTGACCATCTTGTAGGTGGGTGGCCAAGTGATCTTTTGACATCCCGTGGGATCCAGTCGGTAATGGCTCTAGTCCAGCGGTTGTCTCCAAATCGCATTACATGTCCAGCCCATCTGATTTTCGATGCCTTGGCAAACGAGACAGCGTCCCTGATTCTGGAATAGCGATGGAGGTCAGAACTCGGATTCCTTCTCTCACTTGAGTGAGGCGTGATATTCCAAGCATAGCTCTTTCGATTCCTCTCTGGGAGACCTGAATAGCATTCTCATCCTGCTTTCGTAGCGCCCAGGTCTCTGAGGCGTATGTTAATGCAGGGAGAATGGTGGACTCAAAGAGATGTGCCTGGAGCCGGAGGTTCTTTTTCCTTTTCGTTATTTCTTCGATGCCTTTGAAGGCATTCCATGCCTCTCTCTCTTCCTCCTGCGCAGCTCAGGTTTTAGGTCATTCATCATGTTGATTTCTTGACCTAGGTACACATAACTGCTGCATTCAGAGATGTTTGTTCCATTGAGAGTGAATGGGGCCTCAGGAACTAGTTCACTCTTCATGAACATTGTTTTCTTTTAGATTCAGCTGTAGACCTATCTTTCCACATTCTCGGTCGAAGTCAGACAGCATTTGTGCCGCTTGGCTAATGTTTGGTGTTATTAGAATGATGTCATCAGCAAAGAGGAGCAGAAGTGGTGTAGTTGTCGTTCTGGGAGTTCTCAAACTTTGCAGCCTTTTCTCCCCATTGCGGGAAGTAGAATTTTTAACGAAGGAGACAGTGGTCCGATCCTGTTTGGAATTTGGGGACGATAGCTACATTGGTCAGACAAAACCGTCGATTGAAGATTATGTGGTTAATTTCATTGTGGATCTGTCCGCCAGGAGATTCCCATGTCCAATGTTTCATGTTTTACCTCCAAATTACCTTAAATATTCTACCCACCCGTCTGAAAGAGCCCCACAAAGTAATGAGAATATAGCACCCACATGGCAGAGCCTGGCAAGCTGTCCAATGCGTGTTCGATATACCAAATCCAGTGACAGAAATGTTTATTTTCCTGACCCGAAAGAGCCCTTAATATGGCAGCAGTAAGAAAGGCAAGCAGTGCCTGATAAAATTTCATGGCCATACTAGGCTGCCAAAATGAAGAAGGACTAAAATGACTGTCTGTACTTTCAATGCATGTACACTGGCATTGGAAGCATACATTAAGGATCTGATGCTGCAAGCGCAAAAGATCAAGTACAACATCATTGGTCTGACTGAGATGAGGAGGCGTCCAGTTGCATCATGCTGTATTTGACACCGTAGAAGAATTGTTCCTTGGAACATGCGGCGAAAGAGGCATTGGTGGTGTTGGTGTCCTTGTCAACACAAACATGGCCATCAACATTGATTCATTTGAATGCCTAACAAACAGAATAGGATCATTACACTTGAAGAGATGTGGCCCACTGCCAACAATTTCTATCTTCATTGTCTACGCACCAACATCCACATACAAAGAAGATGAAATTGAGAAATTCCACATGGAATTGGAGTTCTATAAAAAAAGATCACATCTTCTACAAGATCATAGTCGGTGATTTTAATGCCAAGATAGGACTGGGAAGATCGGCTGAAGAACTCCACATTGGGACCCATGGCCTAGAATGGAATGAACAGGGTGAGAGACTATCTGAGTTCATCATGTCCACCAAGACCATTCATGGGAACTCACAGTTCCAGAAGGCTGAAGTGAAATTTTCCCACTAAAGATTGTAATATGCTTTACAAGAAGATAAATTATATATTCTCAATTACAGTATGTGGAAGTTTATTTTGCTTTTCTGTCTGTCATGTTTTGATTTCTTCCCATAATAAATAATTCTAATTTACCTGGAGGAATTATCTGTGAAAATATGGTAAAAATTAAAAACTAGAAAATAATATTAAGGTCTTCTAGCAGAAAATCTGAAATCTAAATCCCCAGTATAGCATTGTTACCAAATTACTCCCAAATATATTTGAATTTTTAAGGACAGAAATCTCCCTGACTAGAAGGAAAAAGACTACTCCTTTCATTAGATAAATCCTTAGAAAAGTCTCCAGTATTCAAAACCTGAGTTAGGTTACAGTATCTATAGCTCTTATATTTGCATAGGTTCATAACCAAGTTACATCTCTCTTGCAATTGTAGCATCACTTCACTTGTGTTACTTGTCTTCCCATCGATCATCAATTTGCTCAAGCAGGCACCAGTAATATCTCCATATGTCCTGTCACATGCTAGTGTAGCCCAAGGGCAGCTGCTCACTCCAGGAACATAAAGAGTCTCAAACCATTCCATCAGGTCATAAGAATGAGGTGTATAATTGTTTCTGTTATTTGGCATATCAAATATGACATGGGTAGCTTGCCAGGCTCTGCTGTGTGGGTGGGATAATCTTGTAGTCACCTCTAATCTCGAGCATTTATTGATGAGCTGGGCTTCTGATCAGTTCTTCTGCTGGGTGGAGCTCAAATGAGTGGGGAGTCCGATTTAGAATATGGCAGCCCTCATGGTGTGGCGGCTCCTCTGTCTTCTTGAAGCTCTGCTGGGGTGGCGGGCCAGGGCTAGAACCTGCCCTCCCTCCTGGGCGCCTTGCGATCAGCTGGGCACAGGGAGAGCCCATAGCAGCTTTGCCCCATGTATGTGAGTCTCTCATGTATGTTTATCTTTCACAATTGTAGTAAAAAGGATATATGTTACATATATAATATATATGATATATAATACATATCATATATATTATGTTATACATATTATAACATGAACTGATACCAATGTTTAAACATGAAGTATATTCATACTTAATAAATCTCAATCAAATTCTAGTCATTTCATTGATCCTCTGACTCACAGATGCTAAGGAAAGGTAGATTTGTAAAGTTTTAAATGTTCTATAATAGAACAGCTATAGCAAATATCTTTTTAAGAAATATGCACAAATAAAACACTTTGTCTTTTTCAAACACTGAATCTACCCACATGAGGCAATAAAAGATGGATAAAACTATTTAAAAATACAGATCTGAGATGGAGTACTCTAACAAGAGCCAATTCATGAATTAATTTATGCCTTTGGCAGAAATACATCTGGCTTTGAGTCAATGTGAAGCTGTTTGCACGGTAGGGTGTTTCACCTACTAATGATTTCGCAGCTGGCACTTGCATGGCATCAATGTTTATTGGCATCCTCAATGTCAGTTATTTTTAAGAGGCTCTCTTCCAGGCCTTGGAATAAATTATCTAGCAAGTGCAGTCGTGCATGACAACACCCACGACACATTTTGCAGTCTTGCACAGGCTTTCATTATTTGGTGTAAATGAAATCCCAAGTCATTAAACTTAAAAAAAAGTAAAAGTACTTTTTATTAAAAATATGAGTAATTCAACAAACTCCTCATCCTTTCTCTCAGTCCATCTTATACATAGTGGTGAGCCTAGAAATAGCTTCTACAATTCCTTAGATTTTACTTTTCAGTGAAAGATGCAAGTTCTCTGTCAAATACATCACTAAAATAAAGTTCAAACAGTCTAGCTTGATCTATTCCACTGAGAATACTAGTAGGAAATTGGCGAAAAGAAATAGCAACATAAGCAAGAATTTTAAGGTATAACAGATTCAGATTTGCAAAGCTTAAGCTAAAGTTAACAAACAATATAGGTTATCTGCTGAATATCTACCAGCGATTTGAATTTCTCTTCATTTGAAGGATTTTTCTTTTCTCAACATATGTCTTAAGCCTTTTAATGCTTTTCCTTAGTAATTGAAAAGAATTTTTCTTTAATCTATTTAACCAGGTCTTATCTATTTCAGGCAAGATGTTATTACTCTCTTGACAATGAATTTCACCACATTGTCAGGGTCTCTTCAGACTATGGTTACTATTACTTATATGACTGACAGTTATACCAAAAGAAAGTTGATGGTAGCATGCTTTTAATCAATGGAGTGAGAATCATAAAATATAAAAAAGTACAACCTAAACAGTCACCTATTTTATCAACTGCAACATGTTCTGTTATGGATATATTAGGACAATATACAAAAAAATTTGGTGTTGTAAATCCTAATGTGGATATTAAAAATATATTCACAGAAAGTAACACAGCTTGGATATTATAACAGTGTTTCATATAGTATTATTATAACACTAATATAGAGATATTTATTTGAGATATTTATATACTTTAGATATTAATTCAATAAGAAATTAAAGTTCTCTGGTATATCTTCATCAAGTATAAAGAAGAAAGGAAAAGGAGAAAATAAGTGAAGGATGGAAAGGAGAATATGGAGGGAATAGAGGTAGAGAAATGAAGGAAAAGTAAGAGAATGTGACTGAAGGAACCCTAATGACTTTGTCAAGAAAAGCTTAAATGCTATTAAATACTTAACAAATAAGATTCTCTACCTCTTCTCTTATGTTGTGTGAATGAAGACACTTTCAAGTTTTCTACTACAGCACATTTTGATTATTTAACAGTTCCTGGTAGAAATGACATATACTCAGCAATGTTAAATGAACATAAGTAAATAAATAAATGACCAGAGCTGTCATCATAAAATGCTCAAGTATTCCCTGTTTTCAAATATCCCTGATGGAGCTTGGGTCGCTTTGTAAAAGTACCTCAAAAATAATCATAGAAAGTTTTTGTGTTCCAATTATTGTGATGATAAATTAAAAAATACTAGCACTGAAACCAATTTGGAGCTTAACCAATATTTTAATCTAGAATTGCTAACCCTTACTAGAATACTCATTTTAATAGGTCATCGTGATAGGCACATTCTAAGATTGTTGTTGTATTAATGACAAATGTTAAGAAGCAGGGAGGAGAAACCTAGGACACAAATAGGGAAAAGAAAACAAGAAAGAAAGGTGAAAAAAGATAACAGAGTAAAAGGAAAACAAAGAGGGGCAAAAAGAAAAGTAAAAAGGAAAAGTGAGTATACAAAGTGCAAAGACTATACAGGCTCCTGCCTAAGGAATAGAGTTAAGACATATCCAGGAATGTCTGGGAATATTCAGCAACTTCAGGCACGTTTATTTCTTGGGGAAAAAAAATGAGACAAAGCCTGACTGACACAAAAAGTACATTCGGGAGGAACTGAAATAGTCATTGTACAATATTTCATCCATTTTACAGGTATATTCCACAAATAAAGCTCTATTGAATATAGTCTAATTTGAATAGTGATCATAATTTATTAATCTTGATGGAATTTAACCCTAAACTATCTATCTATCTATCTATCTATCTATCTATCTATCTATCTATCTCTATCATCACCCCATCCACACCCCCCACCACCTCATCCACCCCCCCCCACCCCTCTCTATCAAACACCACCCTCTATACATCTATCTATCTATCTATCTATCTGTCTATCTATCTATCTATCTTCCCTGTTGATCATCTATTTGCTATCTATCTATCTATCTTTTCTATCTATCTATCTATCTATCTATCTATCTATCTATCTATCTATCTATCTATCTATCTATCTATCTATCTATCTATCTATCTATCTATCTATCTATCTATCTATCTATCTATCTATCTATCTATCTTGGTTGCACTTTTTAAAAACTGTTTAATCCCCAATAGATATTCATAGCAGTATACTGAAAATGGATGAATTTATGCCATGTAAGTTGATAAATCTTGATGATTAAAGTGCCTTCTGGGAGAACTTATCACTTAATCACTTGACAAAATACACCTAAAATAAAATTCAATGTAGCAAATTTCTATTTGACTAGAAAGGATGACAGGAGTTTCTGCTTTTTACTTTCATTATTGGGTTGGACACTTTAATCAGATTTTTTTTACTTCCATCTATGTAATTATATCACTAGGGCTTTTATGCAACATATTAGTGTTTCTTCTTAGAAAATCAACAAAAATATGTGTATCTTATTATTGTGTTCACACAATTGACATTTATGGTTGTTATCGGTTTGTGAGCCTTAGTTCCATTATTCTATTTTTACCCATTTTCTATGTGTGCTTATGTTTTCTGTTGCTTTATTTTCCATTTTTCCCTTCTCTGCCTTTTTACTTTTGATGATTTTCCCTGAAGAATCTCGTGTCATCCATTTTTCCTAATAAATAACACTGCTTGAGATTTTTTGTTTTATTGTTCTCTTGAGGCATATATCAATCTCATTTTTTCTCAGCTACTCTGTGTTCCTATTGATTCATTGTTTTTCAAATAAACACACTTTTTAATCTTTTCTTCTTTTTAACTATTGGTTACTCACTTTTATGCTATCTTATATTTTAGGACCCTACATTAATATAATCCTGCTCAAGATTTTTTTTTGTTCTTTAGTTTTCATGTTTCCTTGTATAAAACTTTCTCTAACCTCTTCGTGTTGTTCCACTCTGGTGGCATTTTTGGGGAAAGAGGTTGGGTCCTGTTGGATGATAAGGCTTAGCCATCTTGGGATTTTTGCTGTTTAATCTATTTACAGTGTAAGCTGTTTACATATCCTTAAGCCAGGGTTCATGCTAATGAGATTTCTCTTCTATGAAAGAACTGATGGAGGATATGGCAGTTACAAGAGACATTTTGTTTCTGAATCAGTAATTTCTGAAATATTATTATAATCTCTACTAAGATTTCAATGTTATCTAGATAGGACACAATTCCTCTTAATACCCACTGGTTCCAGTGCACAGTAGTTAGAATTTACCAGACCAACCATCCTGGCTTCTTTGAGACTAAAGAAAGGAATATACTAGTTTGCCCTCAAGCAGGTGAGCAGACCCTTTCAGTAAACAGAGGACAAGATACTCAGGATCACCCTTGTGCAGATGATAAGTAAATATGAAAGACCCTGTGGGTACCATCTAGACTGCATGAAGCCCATGAAATTATGATGTGCTTCACCCCATGAATATGCATTCATTAAGATGTATTTCTTTGTATCAGCCCTCTCTCTCTTTCCAGTGCTTTGACATAAGAGATAATCTCAGGGAAAGGGACTAGTACCTGGCATACTGATTTTTATGCCTGAAACAAGCGTGGCACAATCTTAGCATGGCACCACTCTACATCGACATCTAGAAGATTTTTTTTTTAAATTTTTTATTATACCACAGTGAAACATACAATCAAAGGTGATCATAATTGTTCTTGGAAACAGAATCAGCACCCACCCTCCACCAGGCCCCATTTCCACCACCAAACCCCCCCCCCCCTCCTGCCCACCCCCAGCTGCCTAATAGCAGGTACCCCAGTTTCCTCTCTTCTCTCTCGCTCTCTCTCTCTGTCTCGCATCTCTCTGCCTCTTATTTTACACATGGGCAGCCCGCAGGATTTAGAGACACTGAAGCTCTTGTGTAATACAATGGTGAGTCTTAATCTGCCATTACCATTTCCCCCATTAGTAAAACACGTATCTATTATCGTATAATGAATGCAGTCATCTAATCTGTCCTTTTCCCTTCTGACTAATCCACTCGCGAAGCTCCATGCCCTCCATTGAGTAAATAAACACGACACAGTATCATATGTAATGAACAAGTCTTAACCGGAAGGTGCCAGAGGAATAGAAGCTGATTCTTGATCTTTGTTGACACTACCCTTTTTACTATTTCATTATACCACCGTGAGATATACATTTACAAAGATGTTCATGTTTGGGTTTCGGTCATACAGTGTTTACCCTTCTTGAAGATAGATTACTTTTGGATATATAAGAGGACCGACGTGAGGTACATCCATCCATTTTGGTGGGAGACCTGGGCCAAAGTGCATGGCTGGAGTTCTGAATAAGAGCTAGAGGTCTGGGGAACTCCTTTATCTTGTATTGCAGTGGCAGAAATTGTTTTAGTAAAAGTCTTTTGGAACTATGCCTAACTCCTGAGTTTTTATCAATGCTCCACTGACTTCTAAGGTAGAAGGGAAGTCATTTCCTGGTATTGATTGAGACTTCTGCAGCTCCCCAACTGGTTCCAAGATGTACTCAGGAAATTTAGAGATTACTTCTTATGGTACAGGACCTGGTTATGCAATTCTGCCATTTCAGTTCTCACTGTCTTCCGTTCATCATTGATTTGCTCGAGTGGGCCCCAGTAACATCTCCATATGTCCTGTCTCATGCCAGTAGAGCCCAAGGGCATCTGCTTGCTCTAGGAACATAAAAGAGCCTCAATCCATTCCAGAATGAGGGCTATAATTGTTACTGGTATTTGGCATATCAAATACAACAAGGGTAGCTTGCCAGGCTCTGCCGTGCAGGTAGCATACTCTTGTAGTCATCTCTAAGTCCAGCATTTATTGATGAACTGCGCGGCCGCTTAGTGGACGCCGGAGCCGGACTGTGATAGGCTGGTCTGCTGGGTGGAGTTCTGACGAGAGAGAAGTCCGGATGTGGAAAATGGAGGCCCTCATGGAGCGGGAGGTCATGGGGCTTGTTGCAAGGCTCTGCTGGTGTGGCGGGCCAGGGCTAGAACCCGCCATCCCTCCTGGGCGCCTCGTGAGCGGCTGGGCACAGGGAGAGCAAGTAGCAGCTCTGCCCCATGTCTGTGAGTCTCTGGGCTGGCATACCTTAGCCAGATTTAAACAAGACTGCTGCAGGGTGGAACTCGATGAGCTGGGCTGTGATAGGCTGGTCTGCTGGGTGGAGTTCTAATGAGAGAAGTCTGGAAGTGGACTTCTCACACTCATTTACAAATTAATTTCTTTGAAATTTTCATTAATGAATGCATAGAGGAAAGTCATTCTTCAGAATTCCTGGTTTTGGCTATCAAAACCAAATCAACGGATCTTGTAACAAGAGAAAACAGTGTTTTAATCTGAGATCTCTACAGAGAGTGGGCAAGGACCTTCCAAAAGGAAAAGTATAAAGAGAGTTTATTAAAGCATAAAAGGTCCAGAATGGAAAGGCAAGATGTCACTCAGAGGCAAAAAGGTCTCCTTGGTCTTCTTTATTTGGATTAAACATTTTTACTGAATGTTGGGTTGTCACCTGTTTCCACTTTGTTTCCTGGCCCTGGAGTAATATGGAGAAGATATGTATAGTCTCAATTTTTTGCCTGGAGATATAAAGTCACAGATCTGCATGGTCTGTCCTTTTGAAGGGAAGGAAAAGCAAGTTTCGCTTTTCTTGCCAATGGCTGCAGTGGTAGTTCAGAGTTTTAGGAGCACACACAGATGGGGGGGGGAAATATCTTTTTATTATTTTAAGTGATTTTACTGTACCAAATGTCCAAGTCTAATGACTAAAGCTTAAATATTTGGGATTCTCTACTCATAAAATGTTAGAGCCATCTTATACCTTATGTCCAAGGGTTTTCTGGGTATAAATTCTTCTGACCTACCTCAGTGAGGTTTCCATTCTAACTTCTGGTCATACTCTTAGTCATCCTAAAAGACTGATATCTTCCAAATCTTGAGTGCTTTTCTTAATTTTGATGCTCAAATTATTTTTTTTGCTTAAGGTACTAATTTGTTCTTCAGAACTGTGTTCATAATACATCTAAAGTAATAGGTAACAAGGTTTTTGAATTTGTTTTTTTTTTTGTTTGTTTTGGGACCACACCCTGTAATGTTGCTCAAAAGTTTCTCTGGCTCTTATAGAGAGCCAGAGAAATAGGGATCACTTCTGGCCATGCATGGGAACCCATATATTGTACTACAGATAGAAATTAGGTAGACCCGTACGCAAGGCAGATTCTCCTGCCCTCTATACTATCTCTTTGGCCCTAGACACATTTTTACAAAGCCAAATTTTAACTTCTGAGACTATTTTTCTCTCACGAATATATTAAAGAAAGATAACAGAGGTATATCAAGTGTTTAAGTGAACAGAGAATTATGAAAAAAAAATAAAATTGTTCCCCATATACTTAAAATTGAACATTTTTCTTAGAAATGACGAACTCGGATATACTACATATATATATTGCTTTTTTGGGTCACACCGACATTCTATATGGGATGCTGGAAATCGAACCAGGGCCGGCGGCGTGCAAGGAAAACACCCTACCCGCTGGACTATCGCTCTGGCACCCTATACTATATTTTTTTGACATTATTAAAATGAAAAGTGCTTCTGATTAAAAATAATTTTAATAGTTGTTCTTTTAGTAAAAGGGAAGCATATCCCCCTTAGAGTTATTTTTCTACTCAGGGTTAGTTTCCTTTTTTATTTATTTATTTATTTATTTATTTTTTTTTTTTGCTTTCTTGGGTCACACCTGGCAATGTTCAGGGGTTTCTCCTGGCTCTGCACATAGGAATTACTCCTAGTGGTGCTCGGGGACCATATGGGATGTTGGGGACGGAACACGAGCTGGAATGGGCCAGCCTTATGCAAGGCAAATGCCCTACCCACTGGGCTATATCTCCGCCCCTTCAGGGTTAGCTTTCTGTTGGAGGACAGGTTTAGCTATTCTGGGAGTTTTGTTGTTTTGCCCACTCCCAGCTTAATCTATTTAAGTCCAAGGTTCATTCTAATGAGACCTCTCTTCTATGTAAACACTGCCAGAGGGTGTGGCAGTTACACAAGTCACCTTGGTTGAATAACTTCTGACTTATACATCTACTAAGACTTCTATGTTTTCTAGATTGGGCACAGCTCCCTCTTTATACCCACTGCACCCAGCGTAGGACAGTTAGAATTTACCAGGAGACTACCACCCTGGCTACGTTGAGACTATAGGAAGACTATAGGAAGGATCATACTAGTTTGCTCTAAGCAGGCGAGTGTGACCCTTTCAGTACATGAGAACAAGATACTCAGAATCACCCTGGTGCAGATAATAATAAGAAGGACCTTGTGGTACCATCTAGATTACATGAAGCTCATGAAATTAAGATGTATTCTTTATACCAGTCCCCCCCCTCTCTCTCCAGTGTTTTACATAAGAGATAATCTTGGGATTAGTCCTTGACAGTAACCTTTGTTTATACCTGCAATAGGGTGTGGCACTACACTCTGTTTAGAGTTCTTTGTTGACATGACCCTCCTGGGGTTGGATTACATTGGTGTATATAAGGAGACTGACTTGAGGCCCCTACACACTTTGGGCCTTTTAGCTTTCGGCTTTTGGCTCCTGTGGCTTTTTGGCTCCTTGACCTTAGCTTTTGGCTTTTGGCTTTTGCTCTTTGGCCTTTTGCTCCTTCTTCTGGGTAGGACTCAGCTCGGGTGAGATCCTCTCTCTCTTTGGTGGGAGACTTAGGCTCTTTTGTATGGTCTAAGTTCGGACCAGAGCTAAAGTTTGTTCATTATATTGGAGTGCTGTGGAAGAGCTTTTGTACTATTAAAAGCCATTTTTTGGAACTGCACTGGACTCGTGAGTTTTCATCTGTTCTCCCGTGTCCTCGGAGGTAGAAGAGAACCTCTGTCCTGACACTGTCAGGGGACCCTGGTGGCCTTCCCCAACAGTTTTCTATGCACAAACGACACAGAAAAATAACTAGTTCCTGAGTTCAGAGCCAGGTAACCCCTGAACATTGCCAGGTGTGACCCAAAAAGCAAAATAAATAAATAAATAAATAAATAAATAAAATAACAATGTGAACTAATTATTTTGACAGATTATCTTGAGTATAAACATAGTTTGGAGTGACATTATTATTCAGTATTAAATTAAAACATAAAAAATTTAGAAAGACAAAGTCACTAAGGAACAAATTTATAAAGTATAAAAAAATTTATAAATATTTTGTCTCAATGATCTACAAAATCTGTATTTACCTGTAACTTCATCTGGAACAGTGAACTGGCGAGCTGGACAATGAAAGAAAAATATTTGGATGACTTAGCATTGAGTTCTGGGTTGTAGGTTTCTTATTGTTTGTTATGGTACATTTAAACCAATTACTGCTAATGGTATGAATACTGACTTCAATTTCAATAAAGAGCCAAAAGGAAAAGATTACACTGTGGGTATTAGAATCATATCCATTACTTCCTCATTCCCAATCATAATCTCAGTTTAGCTGGTATCATTATGGAAAAGAATGTCCATCTCATATACAACCGATATCCTAAAAGAGCTAAATCACAGTCTTGTCAAATTCTTGTTCAAAGATTTAAGAGCTTCTGACAGTGACAAATTAAAAAAATATTAAAATTCACATAAAAATGTAACACAAAATAGTTTTCAAAAGCTTAATAAGTTTATTAAAATTAAGTTATAACTTATCTGTATTTGTATTAAAATAGTCAACATAAATAAGCTGTCACCATTACATTAAAAATAAACTCTTTTATGTTGTTTTGATTTGGGGGCCACACCCAGCGATGCTCAGGGATTACTCCTGGATCTGCACTCAAGAATCAGTCCTATTGGTGCTCAGATCAGGTAGGATGCTGGCATCAAACCCAGGTGAGCTGCTTGCAAGCAAATGCCTTATTGCTGAACAGTCTCTCCAGTCTCAAGATAAGTATAATTTAAACAATGGAATAGTTTTGTCCATGCAAATTTAAAAAGAAAAGAACATTCAGGCTTAAATTTCTAAAATATGCAGTCTTGGAGGGGAAAGAGAAGCCTAATAACGATCAATGTGGTAACCAAGAAAAGTGTAAAGGCATATCATTTTCTCTATATTTTAATTGCATGACATAAAATAATTTCTAGCATTCCTGTGACTGATTTAGTTATTGTTTGATTGTGCTGCTGGCAGAAAACACTGACTAGAATTTCTCTGGCTATTTATTCAGACAATCTATCGTTTGTGCACTAATCTGTGAAATTTTATAATGAGTTTGCATTTTTCAATTACATTAACTTCTATCTCTTTTCCTTTGGAAAGCATATCGAGTTGGTGAGATCTATAACTGATATAACTGATGCAAGCAAGACTAGTGTTATTATCATTATTTAGATGTGCTTTAGGGGTGAAAATTTATATCAAAAATAATAAGATTATATTCATTTACGCTCAGAAAGTTTTTTCAGAGATTTTCTAAAAAATCATGCTGGTGGCTTTTCCTACAATGATTTGAAAAAAATTGAAGCATCAATAGAGGGCAGTAAGAGGCTGCTCGGGAAAATCTTTTAGTCTGTTGCTTATGATAAAACCAAGCTAAAAAGGCTGTACCTGGTAGCGGCATAATATTGTTGACATGAGGTTGGGAAGAAGAAAAAATACATCTGTATTGTCATTTAGCAGAAAGATAAATTGAGGGACCTCTTAATTAGAATTTTAATCTTATCTAATCTTCTAACTGCATAATCTAGCATAATATATTTTGTCAGTGGAATATTTGATTGAAATTTATCTCTAGCTTTAGATCTCACTGCAGATATCTGACTCACTCTATAAGAATATTTTAGTTCTTGATCTCTGAGAATATGTTATTTTCAGTCTGTGAGAATATATAATTTAGCCAATTATAGATAAGCATATCTTTAAGTATGCATATATCTATAAATATGTGTATATATCAGTACATATTAAGAAATCCTTATGTAAGAAATGTTCAAAAATAAATTTTGGTCTTGGAATCATGACTATATTTTTACTTTATAAATGCTAAAGTAAAAATAACTATTGATAGTCATATACATTGAATTAAACACTGTAAAACATAACTATGATCCCAAATAAGCTTAACTATCTGAAATAATAGAATATGGGCAAACTAATAAGCAGGTCTTGCTCATATGGATTTCAATATATTTGGGAAATTTTTCTAATTCAACAAACCTGAAAAAATACAGCACAATAGTAATTGAATATTTATGGAGAATGATTTGCTTTTCTTTTTTTTCTGGGTCACACCCGCGCTCAGGGTTACTCCGCCTCTACACTCAGGAATTACCCTGCGGGCTCAGGGACCATATGGGATGCTGGGGAACCCGGCGGTGGGCCGCCACGAGCAACGCCCGCTGCCGCCCGGCCCTGGAGAATGATTATGTGGACTACAATTTATCAATATAGAATTCATAAGCTAAAGAATCACCTATAATGTGCTTACAGAGCATTTGACATTTGTATTTCTGAGATAAAATTGCTTTTTTTTCAGTTTAAGCGTGTGTTTGTCTAACTTGAAAGATGTTCCTCAGATAAAAAAAAAATTTAACAGTTTAAAATAATTACAAGGAATTTCTTCAAAAATCAGCTTTAACATGGGTCAAGAGTCAGAACTATACCACACTGAGTACCACATCAGAAATCAGAGTCAGATTTGCAGTCACACTATCTCTGGAACTTTTGATATAAAGACAAAGAGGATCATTCAGGATCATAGTAGAGAAAAGAGGAGGATTGTTAGTATGCAAACATGAAATGTCACAGGATGGATTTAATAGCCTGGAGGACCTAAGACCAAACTATAATCACCTCAATAACCTCCTGTCTTATTGAACTCCCTGCTTTATATTTAATGAATGTGTTCAATTATTCTTTCTCTAGTTAAAAACATTTTCTGCTTTTCCCTGTAATCCTTTTTGAGACTCCTCCCACACTATGAAAACACTTTGCTGCTCTTTTCCTCCCTCTTTTTGTCCATCCTTTGACATAGAGTCTCTTCCAAATTTGGCCTCTGCATACAGTCTCCTTATTTCAGTTTTGTCAGCTTGAGGACAAGAGCCTGGGACCCTAATTCTTTAAGGGAGGCTGTGTCTTTTAGAAATGCACTCAAATGTACTTAACACACCCTTTTCCCTCAGTTCTAAAAATGAACACAAGTTCAGCTGCTTATGCTGACTTAAACTTTCAACTACAGTACATTTGTAATGTAACTGGCTTATTCTGGATGCTCAGTAAATTCTTCATTTCCCAAGGCCCCTTTTTTACATATTGTCTTTTCAGTTATTGCATAGACTCTAATATGCACCAATACAAAAAATGCAGCAATATGCACCAGTGCACAAATATATGCACCAAATTGCATAGAACGTAAAATGACATAGAATTATTTCTATAATTATCTGACAATAAAAAGAAGCCACTTGTTAAAGGCTTTTTGATTCTGGGGCCGGAGTGATAGCCCAGCGGGTAGGGCGTTTGCCTTGCCGCGGCCGCCCCATGCCGGCCCGGGTTCGATCCCGGCATCCCCATATGGTCCCCTGAGCACTGCCAGGAGTAATTCCTGCGTGATGAGCCAGGAGAAACCCCTGAGCATTGCCGGGTGTGAACCAAAAAAGCAAATAAATAAATAAATAAATAAATAAATAAATAAATAAAGGCTTTTTGATTCTTGTTTCCCAAAGTATCTGCTAAAAAAGCATAAAAAATTTCTGCTTTGATTACCTGAAGTACAATATGATGACTGTGTCAAAGTTATAGGCATTATTAATTTTTATATATTATACATATTTCTATGTGTATATATATGTGTGCATGTGTGTGTGTGTGTGTGTAGAAAGGTACATGAATAGGTAGTGCACAATTGTTTACATATAATATGCCCAATATAAGTAAATGATGTTTATAATAAATAATTTTTCCTGAATACTCAGTGAGTTATAAAAATTTCCCTATAAATGATATTTAGGGGGATATAAAGTTAGTAAACATATTTTTCAAATCTTATTTTGAAGGGTCGGTATTTGACAGGCCAAATACCAGTGACAATTATAGACCTCATTACCATACCCTGGTGGAATGGTTTGAAGCCCTTATGTTCCTGGAGTGGGATGATGCCCTTGGGCTATCTCGCATGTGATAGGATGTATTGAGATGTTACTGGTGCCTGCTCGAGCAAATTGATGATATACAGAAAGACAGTGATACAGTGATACAGTGATTTTGAAGGGAGTTGAAAATGGCAACCCTCATGCTGTGGGGGTTCCTCTGTTTTCCTGCGAGGCTCTGCTGGGATGGAGGGCCAGGGCTCCCTCCTGGGTGCCTCATGATCAGCTAGGCACAGGGAGAACCGGTTGCAGCTCTGTCCTGTGTCTCTGAGTCTCTGGATCAGGCATACCTGGGCTTGAAATAGACCGCTATAAGGTTGGACATGGGTGGTATATCCAGACTCCACAGCTCGTCAGAGCTCCACCAAACAGAAGAGCTGATCACAGCCTTGCTCATCAGAGTCCCACCTGACAACTGTCTATTTCAAGCCTAGCCCAGGTATGCCTGATCCAGAGACTCAGAGACATGGGGTAGAGCTGCTACTGGATCTCCCTGTACCCAGCTGGGAGCAAAAGCTGATCTTGAGCAAAAGCTGATCTTTCCCTGCCTTGTGCAGCCAAAGGATAATTAATACATGAATGAGATGAGAGGCAACTAAGAATATACCACCCGCATGGCAGAGCCTGGCAAGCTACCCGTGTCATATTTGATATGCCAAATACCAATACCAATTAAAGACCTCATTCCTATGACCTGAAGGAATGGCTTGAGGCTCTTCATGTGCCAGGATGAGCAGTTGCCCTTGGGCTACACTAGCATGTGACAGGACATATGGAGATGTTACTGATGTCTGCTCAAGTAAATTGATGAACAATGAGAAGACAAGTGATACAAGTGATTTTGAAGGGCTAGGGAGATAGCAACAAGGGTTTTAGTGCATGCCGTGAAATAAAAAGCATCAAGTTCAAATCTCAGAACAATATGGTTGTCCAAACACTGACAGGTACATAACTCTGGTGGTTCCAGAAAACCACTTGGGTGTGGGAGATGGTGTAATTAAAGCAACTCTAGGTCAAGCACTCAATGATCTTGAAGCTCTCATTTATCTTGAAGCACTCAATGGTACTGAATCTCAGAGATAATTTCTAGGACCTGTCCCAGGGTCTTCAGAGTACACTTGGGAAGTGACACTAAATCTTCAGTTTGAAAAATCACAAAATAATTTTAATATAAAATACACCAACTAAATTTTATTTTTATACACTGATATTAATATTCCAACTAAAACTTGCTATGTATTGGCCAGAGTGATATTAGAACAGGTAGCAAAATTTCCTTGCATGCTGCAGATCAGATTTCTATACCTGGCACCACATATGGTCCCCAAGTACTGCCAAGAGGGATCTCTGAGCATAGACCAGGAATAATACTTAAACACAGAGCAAGGAATAATTACAGAGCACCAGTGAGTGTGTCTTACACCAAGTTACCCAAGCCCAAAAAGAAGCTTACTATTTTATATGGTACTTCAAGAATAACACACATGTTTTCTCACTTTCTATCAATGTTTTCTTTTCTTAAATTATGAATTTATCAAGGATTACATTTTCCTCCTAATGTTTTTGACATTGTGTCCTAATTTTTTTTTTTGCTAGCTATTTTGCCAATGAGATCAGAATAGGTTAAACTCTGCATGAACTCCTATCTGGGTGTAACAGTTTTTCCCAATCTCACAGGCGTACCAGTGAAACAGCCAACCAAGATGCAGTTGATGGACAAGGAAATGGAGATACTCCCCAGCACCAGAATTTTGGGTAAATGATGCTTCTCGGGCTGAATTGAGGTTATTGAGGTTAGACTCATTGTGAAAGAGAGAGAGAGAGAGAGAGAGAGAGAGAGAGAGAGAGAGAGAGAGAGAGATGGACTCCAATCTTCCACTAAGGTACTAGGTTTATTGTCTATTTTGCAGAAAGGAATTTTAGGTTCAGAGTCTGAGAGATATAGAATGGTTAGGGTGCTTCCCTTGCAAATGGCTCCAGCTGGGTTTAATCCTTTTAGCTCAATATTCCCTTAGGGGTGATCTATGAGCACAGGGCCAGGAGAAAACCCTGAACACAGATGGTTGTGGCTGAAAAGCAATAGAAAAATAAATAAAGAAAGTTAAGCAGTCATATATTTGGGAGTGGGGGTTAGGGGGCGGGCAATGAGTTCTTAGAACATACTGTCACCTTGATGGGATTCAAATAAATTGCTCCATTGCACCCCTACATCAGCTAAAAAGCATTTTTTGTAGCAGGACTCAGCTAGTAGAAACATCTTAAGGTGAGCCCCATTTTCTTTTTGGGTCACACCTGGCAATATTCAGGGTTACTCCAGCCTCTGCACCCAGGAATTACTCCTTTCGGTGCTCGGGGGACCATACGGAATGCCGGGGATCAAATCCGGGCTAGCATGGGCCAGCATGGGCTGGCCATGTGCAAAGCAAACGCCCTACCTGCTGGACTATTGCTCTAGACTCAAATAGAAACCAGAATTTGTTTAAGAAAAGCCTCACCCACAGAGCTAAGCTCCAGGAGGAACAAAGCCCTATAGCATTAGATCATTTCCCAAGGCATTTCTTGGGTGACAAAGGTAGGTTGAGGGCAAGTGTCAGACTTCCTCACTCTGGCTGCAGTGAATTCCACTCCCCACTTCACCTAAATCACCTGCAATAAAAAAGAAAGGGATTATAGTGTAAGATGACAAAACAAAATGGTTATATTCGGACGTGTGAGAAGCAAGAGAGAAGGGAGATGCTTTGACTCCACTCTCCTCTATCACACTCGTGACAGTAAGTACCCAGTATGAAAATGTTGCTGAGAGAAAAGATGCAAAACCTCACTTGATAGGGCTGCAGAGATAGTGCGGTAGAGAGGACACTCACCTTTCACTTAGGCTACATGGATTGTACCAAATATCCTGCAAGTATCCGTGAGCCTTGTCAAGGAGTCATCTCTCAGCAGAGAGACACAAGTAAACTCTGTGCACTGCAGAGTGTGGCCCAAACTAGAACAAATAAACTCTACATGAGGGGCAAAAAGAGAAAGAGCAGTATATCTCACTTAACAAACAAACAAAAAAAAAGGTGCCATTTTACTGAGAGCAATTTAAAGACTCTGGTAGAACTTTACAAGAACAAACATGTTTTTTTAACCCAAAAATCTTTATATTGCTCTCAGCCAAAATGGAACTGTTTTGTTGTTAACCCCATTAAGAAATTGAGAGAAGAAATGTATAGAAATTTCAACAAAGAAGAAATTTGAATAGCCAAAAGGCATATGAAAAAGGTCTCTTCATCATTACTCATTATGGAGATGCAAATCAAAACAACAATGAGATACCATCTCACACCACAGAGACTGGTACACATCCACAAAAAGCAAGAACAACCAGTGCTGGCACAGATATGGGGATGAAGGGACTCTCATTCATTGTTGGTAGTACTATCAACTGGTTCAGATTTTTTGGAAAACAATATGGGCTTTCTTCCAAAAAATTAGATATTGATCTCCGATTTCACCCAGCAAAACCCTTCTGGGAATATACCCTAGAGACTCCAGAGTACACAGCAGAAACACAATCTGCATTTGTATATTCAGCAAAACTAGTCACAATACCAGAATCTGGAAACAACCTGAGTACCCGAGAACAGACAACCGGATAAAGAAACTAGTACAACTACAAAATGAATACTATGCAACTGTCAGGAAAATGAAGTCATGAAATTTATCTACAAATGGACCGGACATGGAGATATTCATGCGGAAGTGAAATCAGTCAGAAGGTTAAGGAGATATATAGAATGACTACATTCTTTTTTGGGATATAAATATATACCAGTTGGAAACAGTAACACCAGACTAGAAATGCACATTGAATGTAGGCAAAGATTTT